>JACEFZ010002808.1:0-42500 GCA_014155875.1 Cepaea nemoralis | reverse complement strand
CCCTTTCCTGAGGATTTGAACCCAGGAACACGGTAATGGAGAGCCATTAATTACACTAGCCACCATACTGCCATTGCTTCATTTGTATCTTATGTGAGAAATAAAGCAGAAAAAAAGAGAACTGTCACTTAGTCATGTAACACGACTTGAACATATATCTATCTCCCCATCTTTATTTAGTATATCATGTAACGTTCTCTGTTCGACAATATCTAATTAAATTTGTGCAACATTTTATCATCCTCCTTAACATTTGCACAATTCCATAGCCGGAACACCTAGCTGTGTGGAGCACACACGTGCATAAAGATGTTTTATATGTTTTAACCACTATAAATGGGCGTATAACTTACAGTTGTATGTTCTTAGTCAGATATGACTGAGCTACCGTATGACAGTAGACGGTACTACCTGCTTTCTGTCAGCGCCGAATGTTGGGCGGCGCTTACCAAACCCGACACCCCACATTGTGCCAACGGCTTCGGGCGGAAGAGCGCAATTGGGAGGGTACTAGCCTTATCCTGGTGCGAGGAAATGCAACCCAAAGACAAAATAAGTCAAGGCAGGGCAGACCAGGCCCCAAGCCTTGGTTGGCAGCTGGTCTAGGATCGAAGTTCCGACAGGCGGACAGTTAGAGCATTGCTTTGCTGATCCGGCAGCTTCTGCAGCTTGTCTTGTTCCAGATTATAGGTGTCAGCTTTCCTCTGGAGTGAACTAGGCAGGCCGAGAGAGGGATCATGCTGCATGGGCAACACATGGTTTCTTTATTTTAGCCCAGGCTTTGTGCTATGGAGAGGCAATAACTCCATCCCTGGCCTTAACCGGTCTCGGAATCAAAGCGAGAAGCAACTGTTACGGGTTATAAGTCCTTGTCAGTTGGCGTAGACATGGGGCGCCACGCGTTGCCTCTGACGGTGGGAGACACCTACAGGTGTCACTGATCAGCTACCGCCCGCCTCAAGCTGGGCAGCCCCCAGCCAATTGGGTGCTGATCCGCCACAGCCTGCCTGCTTCAATGGGTGCTTGGGGCTAGGACAAAATCTGAATCGCAGGCTCCAATGCCAACGAATGCACCAGGTACTAATAAAAAGAATAGAAACCTCAAGCTACGGCTTGCAACCTGGAACGTGAGAACCATGTGTCCAGGATTTTCCACTGACTTGACAAATATTGACGATGTGAGAAAAACGGCTGTGATTGATGCTGAACTCAATCGTCTTAACATTGATATTGCTGGCCTTGCAGGAGACTCGCCTCGCTGAGGAAGGGTCACTCAGGGAAAACAATTACACCTTTTTTTGGAAGGGAAGAGGGCAGGCAGAAAAAAGGCAACATGGTGTGGGCTTTGCAGTGAAGAATTCGCTACTGGGAATGATTGATATCCCAGCTGGAGGTAATGAAAGATTATTATCACTGCGCTTGGCAACCTCTTGTGGATTTGCCACCATTCTCACTGCATATGCACCGACACTCGCTTCCTCTGATGATGTGAAGGATACGTTCTATGAGCAGCTAGACTCTGCGATCAAGGCAGTTCCAAAATCCGACTACATTTATATGCTCGGTGATTTCAATGCTCGTGTGGGCAAGGACTCGAGTTCATGGCCAGTGTGCCTTGGAAAATACAACATCGGTCGCATGAATGATAATGGGCAAAGGCTGCTGGAGCATTGCACTAGAAATGACCTATGTATTACAAACTCCTTTTTTTAAAACAAAAGAGATGCATAAGGTCACATGGAAACATCCAAGATCCAGCCATTGGCATCAGCTGGACTTCATTATCACACGGAGACAACATCTGAACCATACATCATTAACTCGAAGTTACCACAGTGCTGACTGTGATACAGATCATTCTTTGGTTGTTGCAAGGGTTAGACTGAGACCAAAGAGAATCTACACAGCTAAACACAAGTCTAGCCCCAGGATTAATATTACTAACACTCACGATCCTGGAAAGTGCTTTGAATTTCAACAGCAACTTGAAGACGCTTTCAATGATACATCAGAAAATTGTATAGTAAATGATAAATGGAGTAAACTTAAGGAAACTATTTATAAAACAGCGGTAGGGGTTTACGGCACTGTGGATCATAAGAGGCAGGACTGGTTTGCGGCAAACAGCCAGATACTGCAGCCCTTGATTGATAAAAAGAAGATAGCTCTCTTAAGAAACAAGGAAAGACCAACGCGTAACACTCTGAGTGAGCTAGCGAGGAAGGATGTTCAAAAGGCTGCCAGGCAGTGTGCGAATGACTATTGGATCAAGTTATGTGAGTCCATTCAAATCGCAAGTGATAAGGGAAACATCAGAAGCATGTATGAAGGGATAAAGAAAGCCTGTGGTCCAATGAACAAAAGAAGTGCACCGCTGAAAACCTTGACTGGAGAAATCATCACTGATAAGAAACAGTAGATGGATAGATGGGTCGAGCACTATTTAGAGCTTTACTCAAGTCAGACCAAGCTAGCGGATGATGCCCTCAACGCCATAGAGGCCCTGCCAACTCTTGACCACCTGGACACACTTCCCACTATAACAGAAGTTAAGTGTGCTATAAATGAGCTTGCATCTGGCAAGGCTCCAGGTAAGGATGGGATTCCAATAGAGGTAATCAGGAGTGGGCAAGACACACTCGCTCTACAGATCCACCAGCTAATAGAGCTATGCTGGCGAGAAGGACAAGTCCCACAGGATTTCAAAGATTCAAACATCATAACGCTGTACAAGAACAAGGGAGATCGGAGCGACTGTATCAACTATAGGGGTATCTCACTTCTGTGTATTGTTGGGAAAGTATTTGCCAGAATTGTCCTGCACAGACTTAAAGTCCTGGGAGAACAAGTCTACCCCGAATCACAGTGCGGCTTCCGTCAGAACCGGTCTACCATTGATATGATATTCTCATTGCGACAGATGCAAGAAAAATGCCGGGAACAAAATCAGCCACTGTTTATTGCCTTCATCGACCTCACAAAGGCATTCGATTTGGTCAGTCGTGAGGGTCTGTTCAAAGCACTAAAGAAGATTGGCTGCCCACCAACTCTTCTGTCCATTGTGGAATCGTTCCACACAGGCATGAAGGGTATAATCAAGTTTGATGGCTCAACTTCAGAAGAGTTTGAAATCAAGAGTGGAGTTAAGCAAGGTTGTGTACTAGCCCCCACCCTCTTTGGGATATACTTTTCACTTCTACTGAAATATGCCTTTCGTGATCAGGATGACGGTATATACATTCACTCACGCTCAGATGGTGGCCTCTATAATGCTCAGAGATTGAAGGCCAAGACCAAAATTAGCAGGGTACTAATCAGAGAGTTGCTTTTTGCGGATGATGCTGCGATTACGACCCACTCTGAGGAAGAATTACAACATCTACTATCTGCATTCTCCAATGCTTGTTCTGAATTTGGTTTAACAATTAACAAAAAGAAGACACAGATTATGTCACAAGGTGCACATGGTGTACCATCAATCTTTATTGACGACGCCGAACTGGAGATAGTAGACCATTTTACATATCTAGGATCAGAGGTAAATAGCAAATTATCCCTCGATCAGGAAATCAACATCAGGATTGGCAAGGCAGCAACAACAATGAACATGTTAGCAAAAAGAGTCTGGGAGAACAGGAAGCTTACTGCCAAAACAAAAGTCCTCGTCTACCAAGCCTGTGTCCTTAGTACTCTTCTTTATGGCAGTGAAACCTGGACAACTTACTCACGCCAAGAGAAACGTTTAAACAGCTTTCATATGCGGTGTCTGCGAAGAATACTTGGTATTAAGTGGCAAGACAAAATCACAAATACTGAAGTATTGGAAAGATCAGGTTGTGTGACGGTGTATTCCATGCTCAGTCTTCGTAGACTTAGATGGATAGGACACGTTAGGAGGATGGATGATGGTAGAATACCAAAGGACATCTTTTTCGGTGAATTACAGACGGGTAGGAGATCTCAGGGTCGGCCTCTACTACGATACAAAGATGTGTGTAAGCGGAACATGATTGATACAGGCATTGATAATGCACATTGGGAGCACGTCGCCGCTGAACGTGTTGCATGGAGGGCAACTATCAGAAATGGAATAAAGACAAAGGAGAAAATGATTGCAGATAAAGCACACGCAGAGCGTGAGAGGCGTAAGATGGTGCAAAATGGTGGAAATGACCATGTTTTCACATGCACCTACTGTGGGCAAACATTTGCAGCAAGAATTGGCCTTACCAGCCACACTCGCCACCACCATGGATCGTAGTTATTAAGCCTTTTTGAAGCACAATGTACCAAACTATCGTCTGTCAAGACGGAAAGGTGCCAATGTATGTTACAACTGACCTTCATTACACAAATAAAATAAAAGATAATGTTTTACATACTTTAATGTGTATTTGGCATATGGTGCTAGCTTCTCGTTTGTATCAACAAACGATCGACGGAGCTCATACACTTGAAATAAATTCCATTACTGTGAAGGACATACTGACTGCCAAATCACCACTGCCTCGTGGAAGAGTGTGGCGTGTACTTTGAGTGGAGATATATATCCCCAAATAGTGGTTGCCAACTACTACAACTCAATCAATCAATCATGTGCCATGCCGGAAAGCGTGGGCGGTCATGACTCGCCATTTCACTCGATCACCAGTGTCGTGGATCAGCTCAGTGTTCCTGTCTCGTCCATGCCATGTGGCCAAGCCATCCAGGTATTTTCTTCTCGGTCTTCCTCTTGGTCTGTTCCCTTCGATCTTGCCAGTTGTCACTAAGTTCTCCAATCCATTTCTTCTCATAACATGTCCAAAAAATTTTGACTGTCTACGTCTAATTTCTCTAATCAGTTTACGATTTTCATTTGTCTCATGTAGTACTTGGTCATTAGTTTTTCTGTCTGCCCATGGTATTCTTTGCATTTTCCTCAGGAACCACATTTCCACAGCCATCAGATGTTTTTCAGCTTGACTGCTCATTGTCCAAGTTTCACATCCATACAAAAGAACAGGCTCTAAAACTACTAAAATAAAACCCGAAGTGGCTCGTGAGACTCCTTAGTGAACTGGATCAGACACATCTGGCAGGATTACACTACGGGATCAGGTAAGGTTTTCAGGTAGAAAGCCAAGAGAGCACAGGGAAGGCACTGCCATCAGAGAGACTGATGCTCACTCTTATATAAACTGAAGACTAGTATTCTTCCTGCCACACAGCTCTCCTGATAGACTAATTTATGAATCCCCCAGATAGTGCTGTAGCACTATCATACTAATATATTACACAGTTACACACACGTACATATGATAACATAAGACATTAACTCTTATTTAACCAGTTTAATGAATTATTTTGGATGATAAAAGTAGGATAATGAATGAAAATTACTGTTATTCATTGTGATACTCCGCAGCAGAATATATTATCTGGCTTAGTGGGATGGGTTGTAACGTCGTCTATGAGGCTTGGCCTCATTTGGCTTGTTGTTAGTAGTTTGTGGATACTCATCTGTTGTAAGGCAGTTCTTGGTGGAACAATGAGATCTGAGTATACAGTGGACTATTACCAGTTGTTAACTCTTTACTGCAGTAGAAAGGTGAGATACTACAGCATTCACTGGTGAACTTCAATGTAAACAAAATGTAGGCATAAACGACTACTGTTGAAAGAAAAGAACAACCATCATGTACCCGCAATCATCAGAAAGTTGGGTATAATAGTATATAACATTTCTTGCTAAGCCAGCTGTACATCTCTTAGGTTTCCATGTTGTCGTTATGGATTTTCCTAAATGCTGCGTGTGATCGGTTAAGGGCTCCGTAGTCGCACAGTAAGTCCACATATCATCTGCCCTGTAACCTTTTTTCTATCCCAAAGATCAGGTCTTTATATCATCTGTTCTGGTCCAATGAGATGATGCGATGAATATTCACACATATGGATATTAATAGATGTTGTTAACATCTCGTGTTTAACTAGACATGCACCATCATTTTAATGCAATAAGTTTCTCAACTATCCATAATATGCGAATGTCTTTTCAGCTAGATCACTGTGCGGAATCAAGGTAATGATGGTATTAATTAGTAAAATATTATCTAATTAAGCGCGTGTAATAACAAAGGAGATAATAAAATAAAGAAAAAGACACCAGACACAAAATAGAACTGTCAGTAAACAAGATATAATACATATATATCTTCATAGCAAATGCACCTGTTAAGACGAAGTCACCAATTAGACAAAATAGTATAAAATATAGAGAAGTAATGAATGGTTCAAAACCTTCCAAGATAATTATAACAAGCACTGTTGGTGTTAACTTATCAGTTGTAATTTAGCCTAACTGTTTCCAGAAATTCACTAAAATTTATCTGAAGAATTTAAGGAAATAAAGTCACTCAGTGCACTGACATGCACTCAGGGTATTCCAATTGAACGCCAGTCTAATACGTCTGGTTTATAAAGCGAGGGAGAATAAATTAGTTAACGTCTTCTGGCTTTCAGGTAAACAGTATTTGGTCACTACCTCCACATATGTTATATTTTCAAATAACATTTCAGGATGTATCCTGCTTTAAACTCCAGTCGCCTGCCCCGTTATTCCAATAATGTGTATGTGGCAGTGGTTATTTCCCGAAACAAGTGTAAATGATGTGTCAGATTAAATGCCACTCAATGGGCGTGATTTTGACCTTAAATTAGTTCTCTACTCTGTTTACTCTCTACTGCACTGACATTTCTCCGGTTAATTTTACAACGCCCGTAATTAACCTGTTCCACACAAGTCCTTTCGGGCTTATTAAATGTCGCGTCATGGAATGAAGCGATCGTTTTCTGCCATTGTCCTCAATACTATCGTCGTGGGTATTGTACTTGCAGCAATCGGCTCTACTCGAGAAAATGTAGTTTGTTGAAAATGCTATGTCACAAAGAGGATGATATCAATTAAACACGATGATATGTTGACAACATTGCCGCACTCACCGTCTGGCGAGCTTATCAGCATGCCTGAGTGTGTGCGTTGCTGCAGATTCAGAGTACTATCGTTTCATCAGAAATTCAGGTATAAGCAGAGGGCTACCCGTATGATTTGTGTTGTGTAGTATGTTGTAAGGTCATATTCTGAATAATATTAGTCTAATATTATATATACTCAAGACTACAGTGTGAGAGGTGGGCGCGTTAGCGTACCTGACATTGAGCAACGCTGATAATGTCGGACGAATGTTCATCGCCTGATATCGTCCTTCGCTAACAGATTGTACAGACCAGCCACCTGTTGTTCCTTGCATTCAGGCCTACACAGTGTGGTAGCCCTAGCACACGACAGACCCATTGAAGATACACTGTTAGTTAGTTAGTCGAAGTTCCAACTTCACGGCAAAGGATCGTCCCCATAATGCTCCGTTCCTTTGCCAGTGAATATCACGTAAAATGGAAGAGAAGCATGAGCAATGAACACGCAATTATAAATTTAATTTGTTTGCCTGATTTGTACTCAAGCGTAATTGCACTTTACTTCCCAAAGACAGGGACGAGAAGTCAATATTTTACTGCAGCTGATCTGTGTTGGGGCTAAACCCGCTATCTCGGCATCAGCACACCGGATATTTAAGAAATGACGTTCTAATTCATTCGGCCAAGCTGACCCCCAAAATTGATACTGAGGCATAGTACTGTGAATTGCAAACAGACTTGCTTGCGTATTATGGAAGCAGTTACGTTAATGTAGAGGTCTCAGAGAAGAGGGCAATGAAAGAAGCATTATAAGAGAAACAAATGAACGATTTTGGTCAGATTAAAAGAAGCAGATTAAATGATCTAGCTCTAGTTATCCTATCAAGGCAGTTGATGGCTGACAGCATACATAAAAAAATGTTGACAGCAGAAAATCCAGAGCAATCGCCAAATCTGAAGATATTTTACATACACAATACTACATCCTCGTTCACTTGTATATTTACAATCTGGTGTATTTAAATAACAAGACCCCAGTCACTGAAGTCTTAGAAAGAGCGTCTATGCCCAGTATCCACACTCTACAAATGAAGAAACAGATTCGCTGGGCTGGTCACTTGACTTGCATGCCAGATCACAGGCTCCCTAAACGAATTTTTTTAAATAGTGAGATGCGCGGTGGTAAATGCACCCAAGGCGACCAATGGAAACGCTTTAAAGACACTGAAGATCTCACTTAAAAGCTTTTGGAATTCATCACGACACTTGGGAGACTGCTGCCAAAGACCGAAATTCGTGGTGTACATCGTTACGCAAAGGTGTAGTCACTTGAGAAGCAAACAGGACTGCAAGAGCTGTGATAAAAAGGCTGATTGATTTTCTTTCCCCACATTGTCAAAGAACATCCGGAACCAAATTAGGCTTTACCAACCATAAACCACCAGCTACCAAACACCAACCATCAAACACCAAACGCCAACCACCAACAATTAACCAACAACCATGAAACACCATCCACCTAACACCAACCACCGGATGCGGGTAAAGGTAAGGCCCTTCTTGCACGCTACATAGAACAGACTGACCAGAAAGACGAGCCCGCCAGACAGAGGACCACAACGACACTCTCTCAGTTGTGCGAGGGGGTCGGGACAGACGAAGAATGGACAATCACAGCTGAGATATTGCGTACGATGCTCAAGAAATCACCTAACACCGCCCCAGGCCCAGACGGCATCCGATATGGTGACCTACTGGTGATGTCAGATGATGACATGGAAGAACTGGCCAGAGAATTCAACACCAGTATCCAGAGGGGTCAGGTCAAAGAAGAATGGCTACACAGCTACTTGCTGCCGCTGCCAAAACCGAACAAAGACCATTCCAAGATAAGCGGCTACAGAATCATTACGATGCAGAATACTGTTGGCAAGCTACTGGAGAAAATTGTCGCACACAGACTTTCTTGGGACTTGGAACAGCTCGGCTGCTTCCCGCCCACACTTGGAGGATACAGACGCAACAAAGAGTCATGGCTGAATGCAGCGGTCTTTGCTCAAGATGTTTACGAAGGATTTCAGGTCAGAGAAGAGACATGTGCGGCCGCCATAGACTTAGAGGACGCATATAACAGAGTATCGTTCGAGCACTTGATGCAAACCCTCCTCAGACTGAAAGTGCACCCTCACCTTGTACGATGGATAGCTGCAGTTCTGCTCCAAAGGAAGGTGGTGCTAAGATGCGGGAGTTGGTCTTCTGAGCCGATAACGATATGTCCAGGATTGCCGCAGGGTTCACCACTGTCACCAGTACTATTCAACGTGTATACGGTGCCGATCACTGAACAACAGTTGGACGGGAGGGGTAGGACTCTGTCATTCGTTGACGACATCCTCGTGTATCGACAGGGTCGAGATAGACAGGCGGTTGCCAATGATATGCAGGGCGAACTAGATCGAATTTCCTCATGGTGTGCTGAGGCCGATGCCCTTGTCAACCCTGCAAAGGCAACGGTTACATGGTTCTCACTAAACAACCATATTGTGAAAACAGACCTGCCGGCAGTAAGAATGGATGGGAGCAGTTTGAGTAGAACCCAGTCAATGACATATCTTGGCGTGAGGCTTGATCGTAGCCTGTCCTTCAGAGATCATGTCGATTATGTCATAACGAAGGCTCGAAAAGGTTTGTCAGCAATGAGAGTCATGGCTGCTAATACTTCTGTTCCAAGGACTTGTGCTTTCACGCATCGAGTATGCACTGTCAGCCCTACACAGATTGGAAGACTTGAAAAGGTACAAAACGAAGCCATGCGCATCATTTTGGGCTGCACGAGAGACACCAGCTGTGTAGCAATGAGATACCTCCTTGACTTCCCGACAATGGAACACAGGATCAAGATCTGGAGAGCTCGTGCATACTTAAAAATAAGTGCAGATGAGCAGCACCCTCTGCATGACGCTATATTCAGAGAAAAGGGTGACAGGCTAAAGAGGGGCAAATCATGGATGGGTCGGGCGGAAGATGTCGTCAGACAGGTCTGCAGTCTTACCAGTATCAACCCCGGCAAGGAATGGGTGCCGGTGCCTCCAGCTTTTAAGTGCACTTTCTCCTGCATTATCACACTCGACAGACGGTGCAGAGAGCAGAACCCTGCCGCTGTCAATGCAGAGGTTAACGCGCTCATCTATGAACACTCAGATAGCCCCGAAGTGCTCATCTATACAGATGGATCTGTTGTAAAGCAGCAGAGAAGTGCGTGGGCATTTACAGCCCGTTCAGCGGGCCGAACCGTTCAAGAATCCAGTGGTGCCCACTCTATGACCACGAGCAGCATGACGATGGAGGTGATGGCAGTTACACAGGCTTTCATATGGCTGGAGTCACAGCATTATACCAACGTGTGTGTACTAAGTGATTCAATGAGCATGATTCAGAAGGTCGAAGCTGGATCTGTACGTAGACAGTGGACTGAATCGCTGCGGAAGTCTGTTGTCCGTAAAGTCACCTTCATCTTCGTCCCGGGACATGCGGGAGTCGAGGGAAATGAACGAGCTGACAAACTGGCTGGCTCTGCACCCCCTGTAGATGGCCAGCCCATGGATCGTGCCGATGTTATTAACGTCCTTAAAGATATGGCGAGAACAGAGGACTTTGACGTCAATGATTCCACATCGCTGTCCAGGATGAAAGACCTGGGAGTAAGAATCGGCACAGCCAGACGCGAGAGGTACATCGGGAAAACAAAGCGCCTCGTCAACCAACACAGAACTGGCACTATTAGCCACCGGACGCTGATGCATATGCTGGGGGGAGGATCTGAGCACCTATGGACATGTCCGGAGTGCAACGAAGATACCCCAACTGATAACTGATAACTAATAACTGATAACTGATAACCAACCACCAACAATTAACCAACAACCATGAAACACCAACCACCTAACACCAACCACCAACAATTAACCAACAACCATGAAACACCAACCACCACCAACCACCAACAATTAACCAACAACCATGAAACACCAACCACCTAACACCAACCACCAACAATTAACCAACAACCATGAAACACCAACCACCTAACACCAACCACCTAACGCCAACCACCAACAATTAACCAACAACCATGAAACACCAACCACCTAACACCAACCACCAATAATTAACCAACAACCATGAAACACCAACCACCTATCACCAACCACCAAACATTACCCACAAAACATGAACCGCCTACCACCAAATTCCAACGACTTACCACCGACTACCAACCACAGATCACCATCCACATATCACCAACCACCTAGCACCCCCTACTTACCAATTACAACCAATAACCTACCACAAATCACCTACGACATACCACCTACCACCTACACCCAATCACCTACGACCAATCATCTACTACATAGCACCTACCACCTATGCCCAATCACCTGCGACCAACAACCATGAAACACCAACCACCTAACACCAACCACCTAACGCCAACCACCAACAATTAACCAACAACCATGAAACACCAACCACCTAACACCAACCACCAATAATTAACCAACAACCATGAAACACCAACCACCTATCACCAACCACCAAACATTACCCACAAAACATGAGCCGCCTACCACCAAATTCCAACGACTTACCACCGACTACCAACCACAGATCACCATCCACATATCACCAACCACCTAGCACCCCCTACTTACCAATTACAACCAATAACCTACCACAAATCACCTACGACATACCACCTACCACCTACACCCAATCACCTACGACCAATCATCTACTACATAGCACCTACCACCTATGCCCAATCACCTGCGACCAATCACCTACGACATACCACCTACCACCTACGCCCAATCACATACGCCCAATCACCTACGACCAATCATCTACGACATACCACCTACCACCTACGCCCAATCACCTAGGACATACCACCAACCACCTACGACATACGGCCTATGACATACCGTCTACGTCATACCACCAACCACCTACGACATACCACATACGACATACCACCTACGACATATCACCAAGCACCTGCGACATACCATGTACGACATACCACCTGCAACATACCACCTGCGATATTACCATCTACGCGAACGTCATCTCAAGCATTATTTGAACGAGTTCAATGATCTTTAACGTCACAAGAAAAGAACACTAACAAGAAATGACTATTTGCACTTATTATTTCCTAAATGCTTTTGCCATTGGAAAATGGCATCCCCACATAACCGCACATTTATAATTCCTTTGAACAAATACTGTATTTTAGTTTGTCCTTAATGGGAAGCTATTGTCTAAGCATTTCCGGTGGTGAACTAATTTTCATGCTTGCTTGTGTTCGCTGGCTGTGAACTCCAGCGCGAGGTCCTGTATGTCGGATGAAGACATCCTGTTGTCCAACATCAGTGTGATGTCATACCGAACCTAAGGTTTGCGTGAGTACCCGTTGTCCCATGTGAAACTTAACAAAGATTCGACGATATTCGTAACAAATGCAACCAGACAAACCGGACGTAAAAGACGTTCTCAAGTCGGATATCTGGTAAGGTCATAGAAGATATACATTTTTTCCTGGGTCTGTTTTCGAATCACTTTTCGGACATTTTAGCTTTATCTGGTCTTTGAAATATTAGTTTTCATTTTCTGTCTACACAGATCAGACATGAAAGAGGTTAGTTTGACAGGAATTACGTAGGAGCTATGCAAGTTAGTCTAATGTAAACAAATGTGTCTGACAATTTTGTGGAAGATTGTCAGCCAAAAGAAAATAAAAACCAGTATTATTTAATTTGATTCTAACAACTAAAAAGTATGCCCATCTCCTCCACCACAACTTCTTCTTCTTGTTCCCCCTCCACGACTTCATTTTCCTCTTCTCCTTTCTCCTCTTTCTACTTCTCCTTTTCTTCCTCTACTACTCCTCTTCATCTTCTTCTTTCCTTCCTCCTCCTCCTTGACTTCTTCTTCTAAGTCTTCGTCTTCTGCTTCTGTTTCTTCATCTTCTTCCTCCCATCCTTCTCCTCCTTGACTTCTTCTTCTTCTTCTTCTTCTTCTTCTTCTTCTTCTTCTTCTTCTTCTTCTTCTTCTTCTTCTTCTTCTTCTTCTCTTCTTCTTCTTCTTCTTCTTCTTCTTCTTCTTGTGGGTGGGGATGTGTGTGTAATATGGGTAGGGGATTGTGGTTAAGGGATGTGTGGCTGGTGGATGGGTGGGTGGAGGATGTGTGGTTCGGTAGAGGATGTGTGCGTGGGTGATTGTATATAGGTAAGGTTGTGTGGTTAAGGGATGTGTGGTTGGGGGATGGGTGGGTGTAGGATGTGTGGGTGGGTAGAGGATATGTGGGTGGTTGAATGTGTGTAGGTTATGAGAACGAACGACCGAACTTTATTTTAAAAGGGTAACAAATTGGGCATACAAATTGGGTCTTACATTTGGCCCTTTCGATCACTCATCTTTCATTCATCAAATGTGCATGTTACATTTACATAGGGGAAAGAAAACATTGTCAAATGGATTCTGTAAGCATAAACAATGCATATTACGCATGGTACATTCACATGGGGGAAAAAACATTGTCAAATGAAAGTTGTAAACATAAACGGTACATATTGCAATGTTGTGAGACACATCCCCCATCCACGCTCACACCCCGCAGCCACCAACACATCCCTTAGCCACCCACACATACCTCCACGCACTCACACAGACTCAGGCAAACATACATGCAGCCACCCACTCACTGATCCCCCACCCACACACATTTCCTCACCCACACATACATCCCCCACTCATCCTATAACCGACACGCACACACCCACCCACATATTCTCCACCACCCACACACCCGCAACCACCCAGCAAAACACACATCACAAAACCACACACACATACCCCCGTCAACCCACACATCCCGCACCAATCCACACATACATCCCGCACCCTCACATTTTTCCCACCCACTCACACACACATCAGCCAACCTACACCGACTCACCCACCCAATATCCGCCAACTCTCAACTACACATCCCCCACCTATACACACATCCCCACCCACAAACACATCTCCCCACCTGCCCACACATATCTCCAACCCATAAACACTCAAAAACGCAACCTCCCACCCACACACACCCCACCACCCACATATACCCCACCCACACACATCCGCCACTCACACACATCTTCCCACAAACACACACATCCCCCAACCATACACTCATCTCTCACACACATCCACCCATTCACGTACTCATCCATCAACCACTCACACCCACACATCACCCACCCGCCCATCAACACATGCATCTCTCATCTACCCTCCCACCCACATGGTGGGAGATGGTGGGGGATGTTTGTATGGGTGGGCTAGGGATCTGTGAGTGGGCTGGGGGAGATGGGAGATTATGTGGGTGGGTGCGGAATTTGTGTGTGGGTAGGTGCGGGATATGTGAGTTGGCGGTGAGATGTGTGTGTGTGTATGTGTGGGGGGGGGGGGATTTGTGGTTGAGGGATGTGCATTTGGCTGGGTGGTTGGGGGTGTGTCGGTGGAGGAGGATATGTGGGTGGATGATTGTTGGTGTTTAATGGAACGGGTGGAGGATATGTGAGTGGGTGGCGAGATTGTGTAGGTGGGTGGTTGTGTATGGGTGGGGAATGTATGTGTGCTTGGGGTGTGAGTGGATGGGATGTGTGGTGGGTGGGAGGTGTGTGTGTGGGTGGGGAGATGTGTAGGTGTTGGGATGTGGTGGATGGGTGGGGGATGTATGTGTGTCTGGGTTATGTGTGTGGTTGGGTGGGGGATGTGGGGTGAATAGGGGATGTATGGGTGGGTGGTGGATGTGTCTCATAACATGGTAATATGCATTGTTTATGTTTCATTTGACAATGTTTTTTCCTATGCCCTACTGATGAACGAAAGATGAGTGATTGGAAGGGCCGAATGTAAGACGGGCTTGCGTGCCCAATTTGTTACCCTTGGAAAATAAAGTCCGTTTGGTCGTTCGTTTGTTCGTTCGTTCATTCGTTCGTTCGTTCGTTCGTTCGTTCTTCTTCTTCTTCTTCTTCTTCTTCTTCTTCTTCTTCTTCTTCTTCTTCTTCTTCTTCTTCTTCTTCTTCTTCTTCCCATCCTCCTCCTTCTTCTTCCCATCCTCCTCTTCCTCCTTCTCCTCTTCTTCTTCTTCTTCTTCTTCTTCTTCTTCCTCTTCTTCTTCTTCTTCTTCTTCTTCTTCTTCTTCTTCTTCTTCTTCTTCTTCTTCTTCTTCTGCTACTTCTTCTCCTCCTCTTTTTCTTCTTCTTCTTCTTCTTCTTCTTCTTCTTCTTCTTCTTCTTCTTCTTCTTCTTCTTCTTCTTCTTCTTCTTCTTCTTCTTCTTCTTCTTCCCATCCTCCTCCTCCTTAGCTTCTTCTTCTTCTTCTTCTTCTTCTTCTTCTTCTTCTTCTTCTTCTTCTTCTTCTTCTTCTTCTTCTTCTTCTTCTTCTTCTTCTTCTTCTGCTTCGTTCGTTCATTTGTCCGTTCGTTCGTTCGCTCTTTTTTCTTTTCATCTCCTTTCTCCTTCTTTTTCTCTTCCTCCCCCTTCTTCGTCTTCCTTTTCCTCTTCTCATTTTTCATGTTTTCTTCTTCTTCCTCCAACTCCTCCCTCCACCTCCTTCTCTTCTTCTTCTTCTTCTTCTTCTTCTGACTGTTATCTCCAAGTGGAACAAAGACCATCAACCATTAGTTAATCATTAGTCGTTAGTCGAGGTTCCAACTTCACGGCAACGGGTCGTCCTCATTATGCTCCATTCCCGTGCCAGCGAAAATCACACAAAATGCTCCCCACAGTCCAAAGTGAAAAGTGAAATAGACCGTCTAGACCAGTGGTTCTCAATCTTTTTTGGCCCGTGCCCCCCTTCACCGTATTTTCAGAACGTCATCCCCCCCCCCCCCTTTTATATTTCCTATCTAAAAATTCCCCTACGGTATATGTAAAAATGGAAGGTAAGTTTAATAGCATATATTAAAACAAGTCTAGACATCCACATAAAACATGATTTGTGGGTCTACTGACTTTATAAAATGAATTTTAGAAGCATGAGACGTACATAAAAGTAAAGTATGAAGGGAAAAACAATATCAAGTGATCTTGAAATGGTCTTCATTCCCCCTTGGAAACCCTAAAATTCCCCCCTGGGGGGGGGGATGGGTTTCCCACCGGTTGAGAACCACTTGGTCTAGACCATCAACCAACTCACATGAAGCCCATTGTAGACTCGTTCACGAATGGTTGAATTTTCTACCTAAAGCTTTCTATGGGTAGTGGTAACCATTTTGTGCCAACCCTCCTTAATCGTCTCATACGACAGGCATGATAAACTACATCGTTACTATTCTCTATTTATCTTATGGACCCGGGTAAGACAGGTTGATTTGTTGTTATGGGCTGAAAATCTACCCCCAGAAACAACATTCCGGGTCTTAGCGAGAGCCTACTCAAAACTCAAAGATAGATAGCGTCTGTTGAATCTTTTCTCCAATAGTGTGGTGGGAAACGAGTAGGCGGACAGATTACCTGGGTCTGCAAAGTTGCATGGTGTACTAGGGAGTGACCAGAGGATCTGGCCGACAATCCATACTCAGAGGACAGGTTAGATACTGATGTCGGGCAATTGTCAAACGCTTTGGCTACCACCCAAGCCACAGCGGTGGGAATGGCAAACTACTGGAAATAAAAATTGCGTAATAAATCGCAAACAGCTGAAAATGTTGCGGTTGATTGGGACGCGCTGTAGAGGACATGCAACTAACTGTTATTTGCTTGTTTTATTAAATACTAGCTGACCCGGCCCGGCTTCGCCCAGTCCTTGGTGGGGAGCATCTCATTTAATTCATATAAGTAGTCATATAAGTTCCCGTTCCCGTTACCGACTATCTGTCTGTCTGTCTGTCTGTCTGTCTGTCTGTCTGTCTGTCTGTCTGTCTGTCTGTCTGTCTGTCTGTCTGACCCGGCCCGGCATCGCCCAGCTCCTGGTGTGGAGCATCTCATTTAATTCATATAAGTAGTCATATAAGTTCCCGTTCCCGTTACCGACTATCTGTCTGTCTGTCTGTCTGTCTGTCTGTCTGTCTGTCTGTCTGTCTGTCTGTCTGTCTGTCTGTCTGTCTGTCTGTCTGTCTGTCTGTCTGTCTGACCCGGCCCGGCATCGCCCAGCTCCTGGTGTGGAGCATCTCATTTAATTCATATAAGTAGTCATATAAGCTCACGTTCCCGTTCCCGACTATCTATCTGTCTGTCTGTCTATCTGTCTGTCTGTCTGATCCGGCCCGGCTTCGCCCAGCCCCTGATGGGGAGCATCTCATTTAATTCATATAAGTAGTCATATAAGTTCCCGTTCCCGACTGTCTGTCTGTCTGTCTGTCTGTCTGTCTGTCTGTCTGTCTGTCTGTCTGTCTGTCTGTCTGTCTGTCTGTCTGTCTGTCTAATCATTTATTGGTTGTAGTTAGAACAACCTTAGATAAACGAAGAACAACTTACAAAAAGCATTAGAAAGAGCACTTGACAGATCTTTACATCTTCCCCAACAATTAACTTGGGTAAATGGAGCAGCGGCAGCAGCAGCAGAAGAAGAAGAAGAAAAAGGAGGAGTAGGAGCTGGGAGGAGGAAGAGGGAGGTGGAGGAGGGAGGAGGAGGGAGGAGTAGGAGGGAGGAAGAGATAGGCAGAGAGAGGAGGAGGAGGGAAGAGGAGGGAGGAGGAAGGAGGAGGAGTAGTAGGGAGGAGGAGGGATTAGGAGGAGGAGAGAGGAGGAGGAGGGAGGAGGAGGGAGGAGGAGGGAGGAGGAGGAAGGAGGAGGATGAGGGAGGAGGAGGAGGCAGGAGGAGGGAGGAGGAGGTGGGAGGAGGAGGGGAGGAGGAGGATGAGGAGGAAGAGGGAGGAGGAGAGAGGAAGGGGGAGGAGGGAGGAGGAAGAGGGATGATGAAGGAGAAGGAGGAGCAGGAGGAGGGAGAAGGAGGGAGGAGAAGAACACAGGAGGAGGAGGGGGAGGAGGAGGGAGGAGGAGAGGGAGGAGGAGGGAGATGGAGGAGGAGGAGGAGGGAGGAGGAGGGAGGAGGAGGAGAGAGGAGGAGGAGGGAGGAGGCGAAGGGAGAAGGAGGAGGGAGGAGGAGGGAGGAGAAAGAGGGAGAAGGAGGAGGGAGAAGGAGGAGGGAGGAGAAGGAGGGGGAGGAGGAGGAGGGAGGATGAGGAGGGAGGAGGAGGAAGAGGGAGGCGGAGGAGGGATGTGGAGGGAGGAGGAGGAGGGAGGAGGAGGAAGGACGGTAGAGGGAGGAGGAGGAGGAGGAGAGAGGATGAGGGAGGAGGAGAAGGGAGGAGGAGGGATGAGGAGGAGGGAGGAGGAGGAGAGGGAGGAAGAGGGAGGAGGAGGGGGAGGAGGAGGGAGGAAGAGGGAGGAAGAGGGAGGAGAAGGAGGAGGAGGGAGGAGAAGGAGGAGGAGGGAGGAGGGGGAGGACGTAGGAGGAGGAGGAGGGAGGAGGAGGGAGTAGGAGGAGAGAGGAGGAGAAGGGAGGAGGAAGGAAGAGGAGTGATTAGGAGGAGGGAGGAGGGCGAGGAGGCAGGAGGAGGAAGAGGGAGGAAGAGGGAGGAGGAGGAAAGAGGAGGAGGAAGGAGGAGGAAGAGGGAGGAGGAGGGAGGAGGAGGAGAAAGAGGGAAGAGGAGGAGGGAGAGGGAGGAGGGGGAGGGGAAGAGGAAGAGGGTAGGAATATGACTATAAGTTATACAGAAAAGTTATGCCCCTTGAAATAACTTTTACAAAGTTAAGTCCCCTGAGATATATGAAATTATAATGAAAAATGAAAAATGAAATAATATTGGGTAAGCAGCCGATTTCACACTAAAAAAAATATCACAGTTGGCTGCGCTGAAATGAAAGGAAGACGTGTAGAAAATTTCATCTCAATCGGATGGGTCGTTCGCGAACGCATAAAGGACATACGGACATACAGACGGAGATTGCCTTTTATATATAAGATGCAACTAACTTTTGTTTGCTTGTTTTATTAAATACGCAACAAACTTTTGTTTGCCTGTTTTATAGTTTAGTTTAGTTTAGTCGTTGGATCAACATCACGGCACACGAATTAACCCATAAGTGCTCCGTTTTCCTCCTAACTCAAACCTGAGTCTGGAGAAACTCAGCTCAATGCACGAACTCCGTTGCATCGGCGAGGATCCTGAAATACTTTGGGTAGATTTTTAATCTCGAAATTTTGCCCGGGCAGCGCCGTTAGGCTACTCTTTTTCAATTTCCAACTGCCGAGGGATGTTTTTTACGTGCGCAAAAATACACACGGGCGTCCGATCTCACTACCCAGAGACCAGGGGAAACTTTATTACTGGAAGTCCATGTGGATTTTTTAAATAAATCCCGGTCCTCAACCGGGGCCTGAACCCGGGACCTCCAGCACTCGAGGCGGACACCATACCTTGAGACAACTCAGCCCCCCGCTTGTTTTATTAAATACTAGCTGCCCGGCCCGGCTTCGCCCAGGCTCTGGCGGGGATCTATCTATCTATCTATGTATCTGTCTGTCTGCTTGTCTGTCTGTCTGTCTGTCTGACCCGGCCCGGTTTCGCCCAGCCCCTGGCGGGGAGCGTCTCATTAAATTCATATAAGTAGTCATTATACATTCAAATACATTCTCTAAGCGTACAGAGTATGCGTTCGGCCCCTGAGCCCTCGCAGCTAATTTATTGGTTGCAGCTAGAAAATTTCATTTAATGTTAGGATTATTTAGTTTTTTAAATGTTGACGTATAATTTTTCAGTTATGGTCGGACACCAAATTTGATGTCTAATGTAGTGCTTTTTGATAAACAATATTTTTTGTTTTTCTGTCTGGTGCGTACACAAATAAATCCGAAGGTTTTCCAACGCGTGAGCAGGCCACATATAGCTGTCCATGTGTGAAGCACGGATTTTCCAAATTTAGTCCACACACTTGTAGCGATTGTCCCTGTACTTTGTTGATCGTCATGGAAAATGCAAGTCGCACCGGAAACTGCAGGCGTTTGAATTCGAATGGCATGTCTGTTGGAATCATTGGGATGCGAGGCAACAGTACATCAAAGGATAGGCTCCTCTTTTTTTAGACAAAAAACAACAACAACTTGCATTTTAACAGGCGTGCTGCGTGTAAGGTATGCATAAGGTATGCACACCCACAACATTGAATTAAAAATGTGATGTTGACACACACGCGGCCAACTTTTTTTTAAAAACAAAAACAAAATCAAGAATATACCCATTTAATTGTGTACTGACCTTCTCTCTGCCAAGCGAACGGAAAAAAACAAATGCTTCGATTACTTCAAAAGTTCCACTCCGAAAAAAGTACAGAAATAAAATTCTAACGCATCTAATCTAAAATAAATCCATTATTTTTAATGAACACTGGTTTTAAAAACATAAAAAGATGTGTTAGAAAATTTTCACTATTTAAATAGATGCATTACTTTTATAAAAAATTATGAAAATGCCTTAAAGATTATATCATTATTTATTATAACTCATATGCCTGTAAATAACTATAGACAGAAAGTTTATAAATCTTTGAAAACAATGCAACAATCTATACATAAAATAATAGTGATGTTATTAAAAGTTATGACCCTTGAAATAACTTTTCTTATGTTAAGTCCCCTTGATAAATATTAGCTGCCCGGCCCGGCTTCGCCCAGGCTCTGGCGGGGATCTATCTATCTATCTATCTATCTATCTATCTATCTATCTATCTATCTATCTATCTATCTATCTATCTATCTATCTATCTATCTATCTATCTATCTATCTATCTATCTATCTATCTATCTATCTATCTATCTATCTATGTATGTATGTATGTATGTATGTATGTATGTATGTATGTATGTATGTATGCATCTATCTATCTATCTATCTATCTATCTATCTATCTATCTATCTATCTATCTATCTATCTATCTATCTATCTATCTATCTATCTATCTATCTATCTATGTTCGGCCCGTTCCCGTTAAAAATATAGATAGAATAGAAGAATAGATAGAAAATATGATTGGAAGAGATCTATCTAAAGTAAACTTGGCTCTCGTTCTCGACTATCTGTCTGTCTGTCAGTCTGTCTATCTCTCTGTCTATCTGTCTGTCTGACCTGGCCCGGCTGCACCTCATTTAATTAATATAGTTTTCTATAGCCAGGGGACTTAACTTAAGATATAACAATGCTACTAAAAGTTATATCCCTTTTTGTCATATATTTTTATATTTTCTTATGTTCAGTCATGTAATTACAAAATTAAATTTTAGGAAGGTAATAGCTGATAGCTGATAGATAAAACTATCACAGTTGGTTGCACAGGAATGAAAGGAAAACGTGTAGAAAATTTCATCTCAATCGGTTGGACCGTTCGCGAACGCATAAAGGACGGACATACATACATACATACATACACACAAGGATTTTTATATATATAGATGCAACTAACTTTTGTTTGCTTGTTTTATTAGATACAACAAACTTTTGTTTGCTTGTTTTATTAGATACACCAACCTTTTCTTTGCTTGTTTTTTTAAATATGCAACTAACTTTTGTTTGCTTGTTTTATTAAATATACAACTAACTTTTGTTTGCTTGTATTATTAGAAACAACAAACTTTTGTTTGCTTGTTTTATTAGACACACCTACCTTTTGTTTGCTTGTTTTATTAAATATGCAACTAACTTTTGTTTGCTTGTTTTATTAAATATGCAACTAACTTTTGTTTGCTTGTTTTATTTAATATGCAACTAAATTTTGTTTGCTTGTTTTATTAGAAACAACAAACTTTTGTTTGCTTCTTTTATTAGATACACCAACCTTTTGTTTGCTTGTTTTATTAAATATGCAACTAACTTTTGTTTGCTTGTTTTATTAAATATGCAACTAACTTTTGTTTGCTTGTTTTATTAGATACACCAACCTTTTGTTTGCTTGTTTTATTTAATATGCAACTAACTTTTGTTTGCTTGTTTTATAAGATACAACAAACATTTGTTTGCTTGTTTTATTAGATACACCAACCTTTTATTTGCTTGTTTTATTTAATATGCAACAAACTTTTGTTTGCTTGTTTTATAAGATACAACAAACTTTTGTTTGCTTGTTTTATTTGATACACCAACCTTTTGTTTGCTTGTTTTATTAAATACTAGCTGATCCGGCCCGGCTTCGCCCAGGTCCTGGCGGGGATCTATCTATCTATCTATCTATCTATCTATCTATCTATCTATCTATCTATCTATCTATCTATCTATCTATCTATCTATCTATCTATCTATCTATCTATCTATCTATCTATCTATCTATCTATCTATCTATCTATCTATCTATCTATCTATCTATCTATCTATCCATATGTCTATCTATATGTCTGTCTGTCTGTCTGTCTGTCTGTCTGGGCTTTGCCCAGCTCCTGGTGGGGGGCATCTCTTTTAATTCATATAAGTAGTCATATAAGCTCCCGTTCCCGAGTATTTGTCTGTCTGTCTATCTGTCTGTCTGTCTGTCTGTCTGACCCGGCCCGGCTTCACCCAGGCCCTGGTGGAGAGCATCTCATTTAATTTATATAAGTAGTCATATAAGCTCCCGTTCCCGACTATCTATCTATCTCCCTGTCTGACCCGGCTTCGCCCAGCCCCTGATGGGGAGCATCCCATTTAATTTATATAAGTAGTCATATAAGTTCCCGTCTGTCTGTCTGTCTGTCTGTCTGTCTGTCTGTCTGTCTGTCTGTCTGTCTGTCTGTCTGTCTGTCTGTCTGTCTGTCTATCTATAGCCAGGGGACGTAACCTAAGATATAGCAATGCTACTGAAAGTTATGTCCCTTTATATAAATTTTTATGATAAGTCAGGTAATTACAAAATTAAATTTTAGTAAGTAAATAGCTGATTGTACAGTACCAAACTATGACAGTTGGCTGCACGGGAATGAAAAGAAAACATGTAGAAAATGTCATCTCAATCGGATGGACCATTATCGAACGCATCAAATACATTCCCACCCACCCACATACATACATTCTGTTTTATATATATATATATATATATATATATATATATATATATATATATATATATATATATATATATATATATATATATATATATATATATATATATAGACAACAAACTTTTGTTTGCTTGTTTTATTAAATACACCAACCTTTTGTTTGCTTGTTTTATTAAATACTAACTTTTGTTTGCTTGTTTTATTAAATATGCAACTAACTTTTGTTTGCTTGTTTTTATTAAATATGCAACTAACTTTTGTTTGCTTGTTTTATTAGATACAACACACTTTTGTTTGCTTGTTTTGTTAGATACAACAAACTTTTGTTTGTTTGTTTTATTAAATGTGCAACTAACATTTCTTTACTTGTGTTATTAAACATGCAGCTGACTTTTCTTTGCTTGTTTTATGAGTATTAAACAAAATAATTTTACTTGCAGTTAGATACTATTGCAAAGCTCTTTGTAGACAGAAAGATGTGAACCTCATTTACTGCCCCTAATCAACAGCGCCGGCTAGCAAAACAAGAACGAATACAATTGTGAATGTAGGGCAACGTGGCCGAATGGATAAGAGCACTAGTTCTTAAACATCCGGTATGCTGTCGAGGTAGCGGGTTCAACCCCTACGTCAGTTAGTTGGACTAAAATGTAGACTTATCGTCCTTGACTTGGGCACGTAAATTACAAGTACCTCAGAAGT
The DNA here is from genome assembly GCA_014155875.1 of Cepaea nemoralis. NCBI lineage: Eukaryota > Metazoa > Mollusca > Gastropoda > Stylommatophora > Helicidae > Cepaea > Cepaea nemoralis. The sequence continues at coordinate 18,757 of JACEFZ010002808.1, read as the reverse complement.
CCGAGTGGCTTCGCCTAATTTCGAGGTACAGTGGTAATAGGGAACTCACACGCAAAAATCAGTTCAGTGCATTAGCATTTATGATCGAGAGGTTTTCCGGAAGGTTGTTAACGAGAGCGATGTTCTGCAAAGGACATGCTACTGAATGAATGAATGAATGCATTAGCAGTAGCAGCACATGTATAGAATACGATTGAGTTCAAAGCTCAAAATGAAAACGCTGAACATCGAGTCACCGTAAAACTTTGTTATACAGGGGTCCAAGATTCCTTCTCCCATTGCATGTGCTAAATTGGTAATCAGTGTCCAAGTTTTATTCTCCTGTCGCTGCAAAGAGTTCTGGGCGTAAAAACAGCAGATTCAATTAATAGGTGCTGGTCGCGTATACAATAGGCGGAATCTAATTAGGAATACTTTTACCTTGACCTACTTTTCAAGGACAGGCAGACAGGTAATTTTGTCATGGGGTTGTAACAACATAGTAAAATTGTCAAGGTCTTATGCATGTAGACATGGTTTGTCTTCTCGTTACATGTTGTTCTAATGTTGTATTTGTGCCTGTAGGCATGGTTTGTCTTCTCGTTGCATGTTGTTCTAATGTTGTTTTTGTGCCTGTAGGTATGGTTTGTCTTCTCGTTACATGTTGTTCTAATGTTGGATTTGTGCCTGTAGGTATGGTTTGTCTTCTCGTTGTATGTTGCTCTAATGTTGTATTTGTGCCTGTAGGTATGGTTTGTCTTCTCGTTGTTATGTTGCTCTAATGTTGTATTTGTGCCTGTAGGTCTGGTTTGTCTTCTCGTTGCATATGGTTCTAATGTTGTATTTGAGCTTGTATGTATGGTTCGTTATCTCGTTGCATGTTGTTCTGTTGTATTTGTGCCTATAGGTATGGTTTGTCTTCGCGTTGCATGTTGTTCTAATGTTGTATTTTTGCCTATTGGTATGGTTCGTAATCTCGTTCCACGTTGATCTAATGGTGTATTTGTGCCTATTGGTATGGTTCGCAATCTCGTTGCATGTTGTTCTAATGTTGTATTTGTGCCTGTTGATATGGGTTGTCTTCTCGTTGCATATGGTTCTAATGTTGTATTTGAGCCTGTAGGTATGGTTCGTTATCTCGTTGCATGTTGTTCTAATGTTGTATTTGTGCCTATAGGTATGGTTCGTAATCTCGTTGCATGTTGTTCTAATGTTGTATTTAGCCTGTAGGTATGGTTTGTCTTCTCGTTGCATGTTGTTCTAATGTTGTATTTAAGTCTCTGTGGCGAAGTGATTACGCTGCCTACCTGGCGCTCCCAAGTTTGTGGCTTTGATTTCAGGCTCGGACATTCGGTTTATGAATGCAATCTTCTCGGAGACCCCAGCGAGTTGTCGCTGGACCTACAGTATTTGTGCTTTGTGCCACGCTTTCGATAGGAAGCTCTGCGGAAAGAGACTAAGCCGTGTGGGATAAAACCCGGTGCGATGAAGTCGATTATCTTGTCTTTTAAACTCTCTTTGTGTGCCTTCGCTCGCTTTGAACTCTAGCCTAGTGCTAGAGCTTTCAGTGCACTGGACTTATTGTTTGCGTGTGGATTAGCTTTCTCTATTACCAGTTTCCCTCGCCATCAGGCGAACCCACTCCGACTTCAGAGGTAATAGCAATTTACGTCCCAAGTCGAGGACGAGAAGTCAACCTTCCAGTCCAACTGACAGTGTAAGGGGAGGGGGCGGGGGTGAACTTCAGACGTATGTTTGTCAGATCGTGTTGAGTCAAGAACCGACATCACAGCGTTTGCGACATTCCCATAACTGCTCCGTACCCATTTTCAACAGCCAGAGAAGCGTCATATTACTAATAGTACCAGTTGCAGTCTGATCATGTTTCCATCCGGTCTTTCCTCAGAGCACTGACTGTTGGCCAGACCCTCCGGTCACTTCCTGCTGCTCCATTCTCTTCAGGCAATGATGATCTATCTGATCTTCCACGCTTTACACTTGATCTTACAGGTTCCTGACCATATTCACATTTCTTAATTCGCCCGATCATTCTCTGTGTTTACATTTCTTAATTCTCCCGATCATTTTCTGTGTTTACATTTCTTAATTCTCCCGATCATTTTCTGTGTTTACATTTCTTAATTCTCCCGATCATTCTCTGTGTTTATATTTCTTAATTCGCCCGATCATTCTCTGTGTTTACATTTCTCAATTCACCCGATCATTCTCTGTGGTTACATTTCTCAATTCACCCGATCATTCTCTGTGGTTACATTTCTCAATTCACCCGATCATTCTCTGTGTTTACATTTCTTAATTCGCCCGATCATTCTCTGTGGTTACATTTCTCAATTCGCCCGATCATTCTCTGTGTTTACATTTCTCAGTTCGCCCGATCATTCTCTGTGTTTACATTTTTTAATTCGCCCGATCATTCTCTGTGTTTACATTTCTTAATTCGCCCGATCATTCCCTGTGTTTACATTTCTTAATTCGCCCGATCATTCTCTGTGTTTATATTTCTTAAGTCGCCCAATCATTCTCTGTTTACATTTCTTAATTCGTCCGATCAGTCTCTATGTTACATTTCTTAATTCGTCCGATCAGTCACTATATTTACACTATGTCCAATTTTTCTCTGTGTTTTTTTTTTAAAATGTTGCATATATTTTACAGGACGTTGTAGTCAACACTAGCATTTTTCAGCTGCTGTTGATGTACTAGGAAAGTTTTACTTTCAGTAATTTGCCATTGCTTGTGTTTACGTTTCTTAATTCTCCTGGTCCGCTTTCTTGTAATTCTACCTCTAAAGGATGCTGTTTTCACTTAGAAGTTTGTTTTCTACAGTCAGAAATACTGACCGATAGTCACTGCCACCAAGTTGTTTCCCAACAATTCTGTTATGTTCCACTCCAGGTCTGGTGAATGAAAAGCCAGGTCAGGTGTAGTTGTAGTATGCCATAATCTCGAGTAGAAGGTATGAACGAACACACTTTATTTTCAAAGGGTTAAGAACTGGGTACGCAGGCCCGTCTAAAATTATGCCCTTCTATCACTCCCTTTCATACATTATTTTATTCACACATAGTGCTTCCTAATTGACGTGGACAAAGCCTTAGGTTGGTACCGGAATATGATCAGCGTTGCCAGTAGTGAGTTGTGCTCAATGTTTAAATCTCAAATCCCGGAAAAAAAAACCAAATAAATCAAAATATAAAATTGTAGCTTTAACGTGTAAACTCTATTTCTGTATCTGTAGGAAGCACTTAAACGATTAAAACAAGTACTAATAACCCACAAACATTCATTATCTTAAAACAATTCAGACTGAAGTTGACTCTCATTCATTGTCTGTTGCCTGAATGGAAGGACCGAAAAGGTTTGACAGAGTCACCAATAAGGAGTTTATAGAGAGATGTAAACAAAATGTTGTGAATCAAGAGGTGAGAAATATAAGAGTTGATATGGCACATATTGCGGAAACCTATTAAACTAGTAATAATCATAGGTTTCCTCAATGTGTGTCTTACCAACACCTCTATTTCTCACATCTTAGCGATGCTAGTTTGTCTAAAAATCCCTTTCTCTGGATTTCACTGAGCAAGAGACATAGAGGGAAAGTCCAACACACACGGTGAAGGGATCGGAAAAAGAGATTAATAGGTGGGGTTTTGAGGGGGGGGGGGGCATAGAGAAGAATGCAGAAGTCGACACATGGTATGAGGGTTTGGTGTGACTTAACTGGGGGTTTGTGCTCCATTGGGCAATAACAGGCAACAGAAGCAGCAGCAGGAGTAGAAGTAGTAGTAGCGGTAGTAGTAGAAGTAGTAGTGGTGGTTGCAGTGGAAGTAGTATATGTGGTGGTAATAGTAGTAGTAGTAGTAGTAGTAGTAGTAGTAGTTGTAGTAGTAGTAGTAGTAGTAGTAGTAGTAGTAGTAGTAGTAGTAGTAGTAGTAGTGGTGGTGGTGATGGTGGTAGTAAAAGTAGTTAGTAGGGGGGCTGCGTGGTCTCGAGTTATGGTGTCCGCCTCGAGCACTGGAGGTCCCGGGTTCAAGCCCCGGTGAGGACCGGGATTTATTTCACGTGGACTTCTAGTAATAAAATTTTCCCTGGTCTCTGGGTAGTGAGATCAGATGCCCGTGTGTATTGTTGCGCAGTAAAAAATCCCTTGACAGTTGGAAATCGAAAAAAAAAGTAGCCTAACGGCGCTGCCCGGGCAAAATTTCGAGATTAAACATCTACCGAAAGTATGTCAGGATCCTCGCCGGTGCTACAGAGCTCGTGCACTGAGCTGAGTTTCTCCAGACTCAGGTTTGAGTTAGAAGGAGAACGGAGCACTTATGGGTTACACCCGTGTGCCATGATGTTGATCCATCGACTAAACTAAACTAAACTAAAAGTAGTAGTAGCAGTAGTTGTAGTGGTGGTAGGAGTAGTAGTTTTAGTAGTAGTAGTGGTTGTGGTGGTAGTGGAGGAGAAGACCAAGAAGAAGCAGAAGCCGAAGAAGAACAAGAGAAAGAAAAAGAAAAAGAGGAAGAAGTAGAAGAAGAGAACGTTAACACCTAGCGAGTTGTTCCGGGTGTATATAATACAAGTGCATTAACCCACTTTGAAATGTTGATCGAGTTAAAGAAGTCTTGAATTTGACAGCAACCTTGAAATTTGAAGACGTTGTGATCGATTATGGTGTGGATTCGAAACGAAACCATCATATTTAACAAACAAACCAGCTCACATTCTACGGAGTTGTTCACAAGCTCAAGTTAACTGCTCGTTTCTTTTGATATGTTTATGTCGATGCCTTAAAATGTGCGAAAAAAAAGAAGGGACAGAACGAAAACATAAGCAAAGTTTGATTATGGGAAATGTCTGTTCAGATGACGGGTAATTTATTTCGATTAAGAGGTGACCACACAAATGAGTGACCCCTCTATCATCATCATCATCATCATCATCATCATCATCATCATCATCATCATCATCATCATCATCATCATCATCATCATCATCATCATAATCACCGTCATTATTATCATCAGCCCTGCCAGCTGGCGTAGGCGTTCATGTTTCTCCACAGATCGTGATGTTTCGTGTTCTGTATCAACTCTGCTGAAGATATTCTTCCATGCCACTGCCTCAGTCCTTCCAGCATCATTTCTCTTGGTCTGCCTCTGCCTCTCTTCTATACTAAACCAAAATAAGTCGCTTAAAAAAAGGTCTCTATCACAAAAGTTAGGCGCATCAGGCATTTACAACCTAGCTCAGTGGAGTTGAGTTGAGTTAAGAACCGACATCACAGCACTCTGGAATTTCCATACACGCTCCGTCCTCATCTTCAACAACTAGCGAAGAGTCCCAATATTTATGATACCAGATGCAGTCGAATCACGTGTCCGTCTGGAAGTTCTTCGGAAAGCTGAGTGTCGGCCAGATGCTCCAGACACTCCTTGGTACACCATTCTCTTCAGGCAATGATGATGTAAATGTCCTTCTGCACCACACACACACGATCTAAAAGGGTCTTGACTACATCTGTCTTATCGCGCACCCAGTACTCCATCCAGAGGTGCAGATCCAGCCAATGTGTCCACCTGCTCATTTACCAACACACCAGCATGTGTTGGGAACAAGATTAAACGAATACTCCCTATTGTAGTTATTTAATTGAAGTGTGCCACACTGCACTAAGTATATATGTCTTCACGCTGTTCAGCATGTTCTGTGATTCCGTTACAATCACTACATGGGTGTGCTGTTTATCCTCCAACCAGCGGATCGCCACAGTGACTTTCTCCACCCCCATTCTCAGACTAGATATTGAGGTATCATATACCAGGCTCTCCTGCACTTCTTCTTCTTCTTTCGTTCGCCTAAAATATGTTTATAACTGCAATGTTGTCTCTTGTATGAATCTAACAGTCTTTTTTATTTCATTCAGCGGTCCATAGAGTTTATCTTCCACTGTTGTCCCTCTAGACCAGAAGGTTCGCCTGGATATGTTGTAGTTTGAGCTATCCTGGAGTATGTGCTCTGCTGTCTTAGACGCCTAACCACATGTGCACATGGCTGAGTCACCAATCTTGAATTTTGTATACATGTGGTTGCGTAATCTATTGTTTCCTGTTCTGAGGCGCAGAAGAATGACCTGTTCTGGTCTGTCCATAACGTGGTAGTCGTCTTGAGTAAGGTTTGGTGGCCTTCTGACTGATTTGATCATTCTTTTCTTTTGGTGGTATGTAATAGGCACATCTGGTTGTTCTTTTTGTGCTCCTTCCTTAGCCAATCGATCAGCTCTGTCGTTTCCGGGGATTCCACAGTGGGATGGTATCCCACTAAACATTAACATTCGTTAATAACCACCAGACACTTCTTTTGCCTCTCAGCACGGAGCCATCCAGCGAATTTTCGTCTGTACTGTATTTTCCCGAAAATAACACCTACCCCTAAAATAAGCCCTAGTTAAGATCGTGAGCTAGAATGAGAGACTTGTTGCCGAATGACTAGTCGGAGGACAGTTGTCACTGGTGCGCACTTGGTAATGAACGGGTGTGGTTCATAATTCAGTACGTTACTCGTGTTGAATAAAAAGACGACATGCCTGTATTTGAATAAATGTAGACGTTTGTACATGAATGAATGCAGATTTTGTATCTGAAAATCTCTCTCTCTCTCTCTCTCTCTCTCTCTCTCTCTCTCTCTCTCTCTCTCTCTCTCTCTCTCCCTCTCTCTCTCTCTCTCTTTCACTCACTCACTCACACACACACACACACACACACACATATATATATATATATATATATATATATATATATATATATATATATATATATATATATCCATCCATCCATCCATCATGTGTCATGTCGATAAGCGTGGGCGGTCATCTTCTGCCATCTCACTCGATCACCAGAGTCGTGGATCAGCTCTGTGTTCCTGTCTCGACCATGCCACATGGCCAAGCCATCCAGGTATTTACTTCTCGGTCTTCCCCTTGGTCTCTTTCCTTCGATCTTGCCAGTCGTCACCAAGTTCCCCAATTCATTTCTTCTCATGACATGCCCAAGGTCTATTCCATATTCTTCTAAGGCATTGATCATGTCTATTGTGATGTTATCTGTACCCGCGGTCTTGCCAGTTTTCATATGGTTAAGAGCATTCTGAACTTCCATCTTCAAAATTGATGGTCCTTGCCATATGATGGTACACTCCACCAAAGTCATGAATGGGGTTTTTCCAGTTATGCACGGAAAATGGACAAATAGGAAAGGAAGATACCATTAGTAACGTAAACAACGTCACACAACAACAAAGGACTTTCTCTGTGTGTGATTCAGAAAAGAGGACGTGTCTTCCAGAGATCCGTATGCGACTTATTCCGAGCGTCAGCGAATAGATTTTTCAAGAGGAGGGATCGATTGGCAAATGGATACTTAAGGCAGAATCCGAAACCTAGACGTGATACAACTCAGGACAGCGAAATGACAGGTCCACGCCTCAAGGAGAACATTTGGAAGAAGGCAGGGAGTTTCATGAAATGTTAAATAGTTAAACGCCGCGCCCACATCTCGGGAGCAGTTTAATAACACATGTGAATCATCCTTTGTTATTTGTTCCACTCGGTACAAAAACAAAGTACAAGTCCGGTTCCTTCCTTGGAGTCGTTTGATTATTCGTCACACTGTTCCAAGGTGAGTGTTAAGACTGAGTCAAATGTCATTCTATAATCACAATGATAAGGAAAGACATGGCAGTCCTTCATTATTATTCTGAATACCATACTGTTCTTCTCTTGTATCATCATAAAGGTCTTTCACATAATCTGACCACGCATGTAAAATCTGATCTTTTTCTATTATGATTTTGCCACCATTGGTTTTTAGGCAACCCGTTGAACTAATATAAGACCCTGTCTTATTTTTGGGGAAAACACGGTATTTATAGACCAAACAGCACTTATTGGGTGACGTGCTCGATATCACGGCGGCGGCCTTCACTTCCTCAGACATGTATTGGTACCCATGTTAGGCTGCATTGATCTGTGAGCCCAGGAATAATTTTAAAAACTGACAGAAGCCGCGAGTTATTTGACTATTATTAACTAGGGTCGCGGATTACGAAGCAATTATAACTGGGGTCACGACCTCTGAAAAGTCGATAAACACTACGAAGTCACATTAGTTAAATTAAAACGTTAATTGCATGCCCTGTACAGGACGTTGCAATTAACTCTAACATTTATGGACTATTTTTGACTTACTACGCAATGTTCAAATGTTTAGTAGTTTGCTTTCAATTACAGTTATCTAAATTACAAAGATACAGGATACGTGGGCTTTCCTCTGAGATCTCGACACGACAATAACTCTTCCCTGTCATTTATATCCAGGTATGTTAGGTATTGTTGATGTTCACACGTTGAATCAACAGCACCCGCTTGATCTCGCCCATCAAGTTTTCATTATCCCTGGGAAGAAATGGTCGAGCCAACACGGCCAGGTAGATTTAGGGGTTCTGATACGTGCTGGAGTTACTGAACCTAGAGGTTGTTAATTTGAATTTCGTGTTGGCGATGCTAGCTAGACACGTCATCGTACCAATGATTAGTTTTGGTAATCTGTTGCATAGACAAGGGATGTTACACATTTTTAGTAGTGCGCCTACTATCTTGAAAGCTTGATTTTTGACAGTCGTAAAATCTCCTTCGCTGAGTTAACATGACATGAATTTCCGATCATCAGAAATGATCTTTCTTTTCAAGAGTATGTGATGCAATTTCAGACTGAATTTTACGGCGCTTAAACTTAAGCCTTTACTTTAATGTTGCTTGTTCGCTCACTATTAACTCAAGCGTTGTCCACATTGGCTGATTTATGCCAGCTTTCCCTATTGCCAGTGTCCCTTGCCATCAGGTAGTCCTACTCCGATTTCTGAGGTACTTGTAATTTACGTCCCCAAGACAAGAACACAATATCGGTGGCGGATAATACAAAAGATCTACAACAATTGTTGGACATTATAGTAACGGAGATAATGGCACTTGATAATGATGAAGTCAAGAACGAGATGCAGACCGTGTTATTCTTCAAAAGAATTTCCCACAAGACCAATTGCCTTAGTTACTGCTTGATTTACATTTTTGCTTTGTTTTAAAATATACTTTACTTTCTGTAAGTAAAAGCACAGATTCCTTATCACTTCTTTCGGCATATTCGGTATATGGTGTTTCTTCGTCTTTTGTTCGCTTGAAGTTTGTTGATTTGAACATCTGCAATATTGTCTCTTGTGTGAATTTCATTGTATTTTTAGTTCACATAGGGGTCCATTGACTTTATTTTCCACTCTTGTTTCTCTAGGTTAGAAAGCATATGGTGCTAATCCTATATTTCAAGAGAGCAATCCACACTCGATGGGTTATGGGGTTAATACAATACCAGCCGCCTTGAGCTCTCCAAACATTTCCTGGTACCCATTTTAGGTTTCATCGACCTGCTATCCCAGGTCAATTTAACAATCTACCTTGATTCTCGAACCCATGACCAACGTTCGGCAAGCCAGAAACTAGTCACCACTCCATCAGGACTCAACTCTATTTCTGTTAAGCTCCCTTCGTATCATTTACAGGATATTGCAATCAACATTCAGCATTTAATGGCTGTGTGGGATTTAGTGGGCATTATTGGTTCAGTAGTTTGCCGGCTCTGTGAAGAGGGGTGACGGACGCACTTCGTAATCACGCATACGGCGTTCGAATCACAGCTGCGGACGATGTGGAAGCAGACTGCCTGGCGTTGGTTTCCGTATAATGATATGAGTACCCGTCGTTTAGAAAGCAACGGCAAATTAGTGAAAGTAAACTTACCCTGAATCACAAAAAGCCAAACAATGCTGGAGTTGACTGCTACGTCCTGTAAAGGATATGTAACTAACTTTTCGACAAATTTTGTCATTGCTTTCTGAACGGCCGACGCCTCAAACCATCGAAATCAACGCAAAACGGTTTGCTTTCACATCGTCGGTGACTGGTGACTATGTCGGGACATTATGAAACTGCGCTTTTCACTATCCCGTAAGCCACAGCACGCTATTCAAGTTACTAAATAACGTTAGTTGCGCGTCCTCTACAGGACGTCGCCATCAATCCCAGCGTCTTCTTTTGGCTGTTTATGACTTCCTAGGCAATTTTAAGTTCATTAATTTTCCATTGCTTTCTGAACGAACGATGCTCATACCGCTGTTGAAAACCGTGCAGCTGATTTCTGTCACGGTATCTTGTTGTCCCAAAGCAGTTTCTAGGATTGGGTCTGTGATATGATAGCACCATCACATTTTGTAGCCCTGAGACCAAAGAGGAACATTATCACATATTGTAGCCCTGAGACCAAAGAGGAAAATTATCACATTTTGTAGCCCTGAGAACAAAGAGGAAAATTCGGCCAACCTCACTTTGACCAGCGACGAGCCCAAGCGCCGAACCCGCGACCTAACGTGATCATGACGTTACCAGTGCAGCTCGTTATCAACTTCTCTAGCACACACCCCTCCCCCCCCCTCCACACACACACACACACACGCACGTACGCACGCGCGCACCCACACACACAACACCATCCCCCAACAGTAGGCCGCTGATGCTATCCTTCGTTGACAGATGAGCTCCTGTGCTCTATTGGGAACCTGAATCAGGTATGCGGCATTATGAAATGCGTTCGCTAATCCTTAGCCACAGTACACATACTAAATGTAAAAGTACAGCGCAATCACAACCTGGTAACAGATGCAGTCTGTCAGGAAATGTCAAGGTTATCAGTTAGCAGAGACTGTTGCATCTGATGTCAAAGACTGAGTTCACGGACTCTGGGCTACAGCATCATGAGATAGATTGTCAATCTCCTGTCATCACCTTCGCCTTGTTTTTCTACGCAAAGTACAAGTACCTATTTGTATGACTCAGTGCGTCTACGCAATTTCGTGAAGTATTTTTGTGTTTAGCTGGTCAGTATAGTAACACTAGCCAGACATTCTAACGAATGGGAGATCGTTTTGCGTGCTGGTACATGTTGATACATTAGCCAGTGAATGTGACATAGTTTTATTAGTTTGTCATTGTAGGTCGATAACCACTAGTTGACACTCTAATGAATGTGAGATTGTTTTGAACCGACCAATGTTGATATACTAGCCAGACACTCTAATGAATGTCAGATCGTTTTGAGCTAGTAAGTGTAGGTAGGCAGCACTAGTCAGATACTCTAATGAATGTGAGATGCTATTGAGCTGGTCAATGTAGATATATACATTAGCCAGGCACTCTAATGAATGTGAGATAATTGTGAACCGGTAAATGTTTATATTTACCAGACACTCTAATGAATATGGGATATTGTTGAACTGATCAATGTAGATGCATTAGCCAGACACTCTAATGAACGTGAGATGTAGTTGAGCTGGTCAATGTAGATGCATTAGCAGATACTCTAATGAACGTCACATATTGTTGAGCTGGTCAATATAGATATTTTAGCCAGACACTCTAATGAATGTGAGATGCTGTTGAGCTGGTCAATGTAGATACATTATCCAGACACTCTATTATTGTAAGATGTTGTTGACCTGGCTAGAGCAGATACATTAGCCAGACACTCTAATGAATGTGAGATAGTTTTGTTAGTTTGTCAGTGTAGGTAGACACCACTAGTCTGACACTCTAACTCTAATTAATGTGAGATAGTTTTGTTAGTTTTTCAGTGTAGGTAGACAGCACTAGTCTGACACTCTAATGAATGTGAGATAGTTTTGAACGAGCCAATGTAGATACATTAGCCAGACAGTCTAATGAATGTGAGATGTTGTTGACCTGGTTAGAGCAGATACATTAGCCAGACAGTCTAATGAATATGAGATGTTGTTGACCTGGTTAGAGCAGATACATTAGCCAGACAGTCTAATGAATGTGAGATGTTGTTGACCTGGTTAGAGCAGATACATTAGCCAGACAGTCTAATGAATGTGAGATGTTGTTGACTTGGTTAGAGCAGATACATTAGCCAGACAGTCTAATGAATGTGAGATGTTGTTGACCTGGTTAGAGCAGATACATTAGCCAGACACTCTAATGAATACGACACACACACACACACACACACACACGCATGCACGCACACACACACACCCACCCACAAACCCACCCACACACACACACACACACACACACACACACACACACATCGTGATTGTAACTGACTCAGAAAGCATGCTGACGAGGGTGAGGACGGGCAAGCTTCGTGCAGAGTGGCTTGCTTCGCTTCGGAGGTCACGGGTGACAAGCATCTCCTGGATCTTTTCTCCAGGGCATGCCGGTGTGCTGGGAAATGAACAGGCGGACAGATTGGCTGGCTCTGCAGAACTTGGTGGAGTATTGATACATGACAAGGCAGACGTGGTTGCGGCCTTGTGGGAGCACGTGTACACCTCGGAGAAACAAATGGATTACCATGGTCTGGCAAGAATGAGACAGCGAGGAGTGACGAGGGGATCTGGCCGACGCTCAATCTCAGAGGAAAGGCGAGACGGACATATAATCAGATTGCTACTGGTACTGTTGGTGTTGGAACTCTCTGGCTGCTGAGGATGGGGACGGAGCGCTTATGGGAATGCCCCGAAGGCTGTGACGTCGATTCCTAAATCAATCAATCAATCAATCAATCTAATGAATGTGAGATAGTGTTGAGCTGGTTAATTAACGTAGGTACATTAGCCACTCTAACGAAGTAATAGCCATATCTTGGTTGTGATACTTATACACTTTCACGATAGTAACAGTCATACACGCTAATATTTGTAACAGTATGACACTCTCATCATCATCATGTGCCTTTCCAGCTGGTATAAGCGGCTATATCTCTCCGCAGATCTTGGTCTTTGGTATTCTGGATCACCTCTATGAATTGGAAGCAAATAGGTATATTAAGCTCCTGCGAGAAGAAACGTACTAAACATCGACACGTTGCACATACCTTACAAGGACATCCATCGTATCCCGAAATGCAGGTGAAAATCCGAAATCAGAAGCACTCAATAAATATATAAAATGAATAATAAAATAAAATACACACAAACGCGTACAATACGACACACAGGACGGCCGACGTTTCGATTCTCAGAATCTTTGTCAAGGACAGGACAACACGGATAGATAGGACAACGAAATATAAAAAAGCACAAAACTGAAAAAGCACAACCACTACGAATCCATGTGGCAGCAGAAAAGACGGATTTGCCAGGTGCGAAGGCACTCTTTGGCTGCAGAGTTTAAGTATAGTAGGTTGCCAGATAGGATTTACGTCGCCAAAAATATGCGAACAGTCTGATATGAAAATATAGGGGTGTGGAGACAGTTAGGTATGAATATTGGGGGGGGGGGGGGAGAAGGACAGCATAGTAATAGACAGTGTAAACAGCTGGAAAAGACGGCACAGTTATACAGTAGCGTCCACAACAGTATTGATACCTGCTTAATGGACGCATCCCAGATTGTTGATTAGCTGGCATTCAATTTTGAGCCTAACGGAGCTGTTGGAGTAGCAGGGTTTCAATGCGGTGACACATACATCGTCGACTCCATTATGGTTGGAGGAATTGAAATGGTTGGGGACAGGTTTATCAGCGCCCTGATTGATGTCTCTGAGGTGTTCTCTAAAACGGTCAGCAAGACGTCTGCCCGTTTGGCCAATGTATTTCATGTCACATCGTTTGCAGATGATGACATATATCAGATTACGGGATGTGCAAATGAAAAAATCTTTCAAGGAGAAGGTGCCTGGGGGAAATGCAATCTCCGGTGTCTGCGGGCATTTGTTGACCAGGTTAACCTTCCCGGGTACTCTAACGGTCGTACAAACTGTACACTCTAACGTTTCTAAAAGACAGACATTTATGATTCTTACATCCACACACCTTAGGTGATGTGACAGTTAAACGGTCGAAACATTGTGATAGTAGGCGACTTTAACGATTTTAACAGCAACATACTTTCAGTCTTGTAACAGGTAGACATTCCAACAACAACAACAAAAAACAGTGACATTAAAACATTTAAACGGTTTTAAAGGCCATACAAATATTCTAATTGTTATAACAGACGTCGATAATTGATTGTTGCTTGTTATTAATTTTTTTTTAAATGAAAAAAAGAACCCTTCTGCACGCCTAGGAGCTTATTGTACATATAGCGCTTGCCCTGTAATCATCATCATCATCATCATCATCATCATCATCATCATCATCATCATCATCATCATCATCATCATCATCATCATCATCATCATCATGTATCTTGCCAACTGGCGCGGGCTATCATGCTTCTCCACATCTAACGATCTCCAAAGGCATGTATCAATTCGTGTGTTTTCTCCGTGCCGTGATACAAAACTGTCAAGAGAGATATTTACGAAGTGCACGAATTCCGTCTTGCCAGCAATGATCCCAATGTGTGTATCCCAGAATCACGCATGCTATAAATATTATGTTATTTCTTCGTATTCTTCTTTCTTTAATTGATGTCCTAAAGATGAGTTCGATTCGATTTCACCATTGCCCCTACCCCGCTCAGCTTCAAGGAGTAGTTGTATAAGATTGTAAGGGTCCATCGCCGCCTCAAAATGATAGTTCTGGGTTTACCCTCACAGGCTTATTAATCCGCAGGTGATTGTTGTCCATATGGGGTAATGGACTTAATACTAGAAAGATGAGTGGTTGGACGAGCAGAATATAGGACGGGCCTGAGGTTGCAATGTGTGCCAGGTGTCAAGTAAGAAAATGTGGCACCTTTTCTCAACTAAACTTCTGCACCGCCTTACTAACAACGAAGGATTTGTGTTTTAATATTATTAATATTAAGATTAATATAATCGAAAGGTCGTTCTCTGTGTCGTAATATACTTATTTTTATTTTATTATTAAAACAACGTTTTTTAAAATTATTTTTCCTATGCATCACATTTGCCGTAATTCTTTGTAAGGTATATACATTGTGTCAGTGTTTAGTATCTCTCACTTTTTCGCAGGAGTTACACATAGCTAACTGTTTTATTTCCTTTTGAAAATAAAGTTCGTTCGTTCGTTCATTCGTCAGTTCCGCGATCAACGTTTGATATGGGTGGTGTATGGCAACCACTGTGGTACGTAGATTGAACTGTTGAGTTGAGTTGAGTCAAGAACCGACATCACTCCACTCAGGACATTCTCATACGTGCTCAGTCCCCTCGTTCAACAGCCAGCGAAGAGTCATACTAGTAATCGTTCCCACCGCTATCTGATTAAATGTTCTCCTGGTCTTCCCTCTCAGTTTTGAGATTCTTCCAGAACCCCTGCCGATCCCTCGCAATCTCATTCTTTCCACATATGGGTTGTGGTACGTAGATGTCCGCTTGCGAGTTCCATGCCACTTGGGCCAACATATTCCATTTTTTTTCTAGATTCCTCATCCCATATGCACGTTGCTTTCTCGGACTTCCCCCAGATCTATTCTTCATTTATTCTTCATTTTTCATTATTCTTTTGTTAATTTATGCATGTGATTAATGTATCTGAAGACTGATGATGACGTCGTCTGATCGTATCTCTCCGTTGTCTCTTATCCTCAACAACTCTCTTCAGTTCAGCATGACTGTGCTTCGACGACACTGCATGCTTGTGTGACGTAGTTTTTCCTTTGACGTACATTATTATTCTCTTGTCTTGGATCTTGCTCTCCAGTATTTCCATTTATTCACACTGTCGTCTCATATTATGGGTACGTTTTCTTATTTTGAAATTTTCTAGAGCAGTGGTATATACGACGTGCTCTTTTCGACTTTCAACTGGCGAGGAGTTTTAAGTGCACACAGCTATTCCTAGTATTTCGCTTTACCCTGCGAAGATTAGATGACCGTTCCACTACCCAAGGTTCATGGGGAGTGTACTACCCTTTTCCTTTTTGTTTTTTTTAATGTTTCATCTCCTTTGCAGGACGTTGCAGTCAACACCAGCATTTTTCAGCTGTTGTTTTCTCATTTCTTATTCTCCAGTGAACTCTTGCCTACAAAATGTGATGATCCTAACACTTCACGTACCCACTGTCACAGGATAAATAAACTTGTCAGTCGATCGATGACAACCAGGCCCGACATTATTTTGCTAACACAATTGACTCTTTTATGGTGAACAAACTGAGGGAAATACGTCGGTACAGATTCTCGACACCTGGTCAACAGTGTGTATGAGATCAAAGGGAGTCACGTCGAGTTGTCTACACATAGTCGACAAGTTGATGACAGGATGTTGTTCGAGAGGTGTGTACTGGCGACATTTGTATACAAAACGGAAGTTGGCCGTTGCAAGTGATAGACAGAATGCCTGCTAGAGGTCAAAAGGATTCTGTAATGGGAGAAAGGTCTCCGGCTCACAGACAACCCGGATATTTGTTGGATGAGACAAAGAACTCCCCAGATGAAAAGGAAACTTGACAGCTAATTTACTCTGGTTAGTCTGGAAACAGGAGGACAAAGCCAGATTCTGGACTGATTGGCGTCTGGACTTTCTGGTGACTCACTCAAGCACCCATATAAAACCAAGTGCAGTAAACAGGTGGATGGAGTCGAGGAAAACATTCTGAAGTGTTAGGATTGGGGATAATTCCGAGTTGTGTTATATTAGAGGGACTAGCCTATCTTAGTAGGGATAGTTATCCACGGACATAGATCCAATCGGATTGCCTAGTTTCTCGAGTAACAACAGGAATAGACATATGGTAGGCAATTAATTATATCTACTTAAGAGTATGATTAGGAATAGAGCACAGTACTGTGCAGTGATATAATGTATTATGATTAGTGATAGAATGTTCTATAAGTGCGGTGCTAGAAAGTATAATAAGAGCGTCGGCACTAGTATTCTATTGTGTGGCTTCAAGTAGCTTGTGTTATATATCATTTTACTCGGGAAGTTGAGGACAATGTAGTGGAATAATAATTAGAGAGATTAAGGATGGTTGAGAGGGAGGAGGGGAATGTGTAATGGTTGGATCTTCAGTAGGGCATCTGCTGGGTTTCTACCCGTTCCTTTAGTCTTTCCTGGTGTTGCCATGTCTCAGATCATATGATTGAGTTAATTGGCCGTATGACAGAGATCGGATCTCTGTTATAGATCTGAGTGCTGTTATTGGCCTACAATCACCTAATTACGGTCAGGACTGAGTTGCCCTCACCATGATGTTATCTGCTCTACAGGTTCCATGTACAGTTCCCCTTGAGTGTTCCACGTGAGTGGGAGAGGATTTACTACGAAGAAGCAGTTTCAAAGTTTGACACAATGATGGCTCAGCATCTGAAGACAGAGGTTGCTGAGAGGCCGCTACATAGGGCTTATACCCAAGTTGGTTTGCGGGAACCTGGCTTCTGCTGAGTGGAATTGTATGAACAGAAGTGTTGTGTTTAATGAGTGATAAGCTTCATCACCGAAGATTAATAACTCGCATACTAAGGATATATATATATATATATATATATATATATATATATATATATATATATATATATATATATATATATATATATATATATACACATCTACCTAACAAACATTAATAGGTTGTGTTCTAAAAGAGGGGACAATGTTATAACCAGAAACTAATAAACAGTAGAGTTTCCCCAAGTGACATTTCAGTTAATTGGAGGACTATCAGTTCAAACAAATATTAGGAAACAGAGTAACTTCACCGTGTGGTAGAGTGAAGACCAAGATCAACAGTGTCTATCGGATTACCAGCATCCTGTTTGTTCGAGTGATTGGAGAAAGTCGTCATCTTCTGGGTGAGGTTCACTGTCCGGAAAAAATTGTGCTGTTGTGTGCTAAGCACTATGATGTTACAGACTTTGCTTCTAAATCACTGGTCTACCATTAGAATACACGTCACACATTCTACACCTTATACACACACACTTCTCCTACATATACTCTTTGCTTTAATAAATTTCTTGTTATTTTATTTGTTGAAACGAGAGTTGTCAAGTATGTTATGTTGAGGAAGAATGAGAGGGGGCATGATCCAGGGGTGAGTAAGAGTGAGAGGAAGGTGTCTACAGATTGAAGGAGTGTGGGGACGGAGTCTGCTGGATATCTCCAGAATAGAGATATTGAATTAAAACAAACGTGGGTGTTGATTCTCTTCACTCCAGGGACGACACTAAAGTGGTAAAGAAGAACAAGTAACTAATACGACATTCATTCTTTACACACACGACACCCACAATAATTAGAAAGTCGAACAGAGGCCCTGGAGATGTGGGTATACAGCAGAATCAAATACACAGGTTCTAAAATTCTAAAATTCTAAAAAAAAAAAAAAACGGGAAATGAAAAGAGGATTGATGATAGAAATAAAAAAAGAGGCAAGTGAAATTTTCGGCCACGTTAAAAGGCATACACTCTTATAAAAACCATACTGGAGGGTAAGGCAAGCGAGCAAGAGGTAAACAACGATACATGTGGTAAGATAACATCAAGAGATGGACGAACCATAGTCTGACAGAATGGAGAATCAAGGCGAGAGATAGACAGTGTTGGAGATCTGTTTCGGCCAAACTTCATTGTTAAGACGGTATCTGATTGATTGAGTGACCCACCGTAGGTTACTGATGCGGGAACTTAAAAAATAACACTTGACTCGCTGCAATAGTCGACCCTTGGGAACGGGGGGGGGGGGCGGGGAGGGTAGGTGTACTGTGCGGGAATTAAAACAATA
>JACEFZ010002807.1:0-38353 GCA_014155875.1 Cepaea nemoralis | reverse complement strand
ACAGCTAAGTCCTGTAAAAAGGATATGCTAAAAAAAAAAAAAAAAAAAGAATAGGATTACATTTGTATGACTGATTTCCCATGTGGACCTCATGGAGAGAGCTAAACAGAATCAAGAAATGAGGAAACAATGCTGATATTGGCTAGAATACACACCTGAGAAAACTTGTTTATAACATAACAATAAAGCTTGTCTGGAATCCACAAGGCAAAAAGGAATGTAGTAAAAAAAAAATAGGGAAGGGCCCTTTCAATACACCTTGAGGTATATTGGGTATATGGTGCTAGTTCTATGTTGTTTATTGACCAGTTGACACTTGATGGATGATGAGGTCAGTAGCATGCTACATGCCTTTACTTCCCTGGGCATGTCCTAGTGCACATTCTAGACTGAATTGGCCTGGCAGCCCTGATCAAGTTTTAAAAATCCGCCTTGATGGGGATTTGAACCCATGACCATTGGGTCATCAGCCATACATACTAACCACTGCAAACACGGCACATGGAAGTCATTTTGGGAGCACCCTGAAAAAACACATGGAGAAGAGAATTAGACACAGAGATGAGTAATATGGGAAAAATGTTGAAGGAACTACAAGTGATAGCAAAGGATAGGAAGGCTAGTCCATGAGATGGTTGAAGGTCCATAATCTAGTTCGGGTATCTAATGCAGAAGAAGAAAAAGAAAGAAGAGAAGAAAAGATACCGGATTGTCATGACCTTATGGGATAGAGAGGTATCATTCCTTCATTCCTTTTGTCTTGTGGATTCCAGGGGACAAACATTTTAGTTATGCTATTAACAGGTTTTCTCAGTATGTATTTTAGCCAGTAGCTGCATTGATTCCTCGCCTCTTGATTCTGTTCAGGTTATGTTTAATCTATAAATTAATAAATAGCCCAACAGAGCAAGGATTCTAAGACATTGTTTGTGTCTGATTAAGCAGTTTAGTTTCTGTTTAGTCTATACATTAATAAATATCTGAACAGAGCAAGGGGTTCTAAGACATTATCCATGTCTGATTAAGCCCCTGATGATGATTATGGTGTATAAGCAAATTATGATTTTAGTCCATTTATTTACTCTTTTAGGTAAAAGACTTTTTCATCAGTGGCTGTGTGCCCCACTGTGCCAGCCAGCGTCTATTTCTGACCGCTTGGATGCTGTGGAGGATCTCATTGAATGCCCTGGTGTTGTAGAGGAGTGTGTCACTTTGATGAAAAAACTGCCAGATGTAGAGAGACTTTTGAGCAGGTACTGTGATTTGAGCTTCATTTTGTTAAAGGGGTTATGAGCGCAAATTGCAATTCTGCGTATCACGTTTGATACACAGCTGCATGTGAATTGGAAGCAGACAGCCTTGCGCTTGTTTTCATACAATGGTATGAGTGCTGGTTGTTCAGAAAGCAGTGGCAAACTGCTAAACATAAACCAAGAAATCACAAAACAGCCAAAAAATGCTGGATTTGACTGCGGCATCCTGTAAAGGATATGTAACTAACTTTAAAATTGTGATTTGAATGCTTCATTTATTTCATTTTGGCTAGAGTGTGTTCTTGGAACTGACATAACGTCTGTTGGAAAATGGCTGGTCAAGAATAGAACAAGAATTGCCAAGGCAAAGGTAGTCTTTTGCAAGATGTAAAACATATTCACTTATAGAAGCTATTGATTCTTCTTCTTCTTCTCATCTTGTTCCTCTTGTACCTTGCAGTGCCAAGGTGAAGCATACACAGTGGGAGGATGCCCATTTATGGGCTTCATGTATCGAGATTACCATGAACTCTGTTATTGATTGCACTGAGAAAATGAGTGTAAGGAGGACTATAAAGAACCTATACAGTTGTATGTATGTGAAACATGAGCATTAAGAAAGCAAGCTGAGACACAATGGAAATGTGGTTTCTGAGAAACATGCAAAGAATATCTTGGATGGACAGTAAAATGTGAGAAGCCCTTCAACAAACAAGTAAAGACTGTAAATTGATTGCAGAAAATTGATGTAGACAGGAGTTTTTTGGGCGCATTATGAAAAGAAGTAAACTTGAAGACTGACTGACAACTGGCAAAATTGATGGGAAGAGAGCACAGGGAAGGCAGAGCGATAAATACCTGGATGGCTTGGCCACATGATATAATCATTTTAAGAATGCATGATCCAAGACTGGTGATCATGTGACATGGCAAACCATGGTCACCCATGCTAATTGCCATGGCACATGATGATGATGAGGGATGTCCCAGACATCTGATATCCAAGAGGAGCAGTAATGACAACTACATAAACACAAGAACATTGCTTAAACAGGAATACAGTACAGTGAATGACTCAGTAAAAAATGATAATTAGAATTGGTATGTTTTACGAGAACACGATAACAAGTAACAAAATGGACGTTGCATTCAAAGCCTTCATCAACTCATAAACAACAAACACACGCCGATACAACTACATGAAAACTCTACATGAAAATATAAATACAGAAGTTATTTATCTATTTCCTTGTTGGGTGATTGAATAATTTAACTACACCTTGTAAAAAACAAATATGTTGGACGTCTTTGGTATTCTCTGACCAAATGTATGTAGTACAGTTACACCTGATGTGTTGTTTGGTACACATGAAGAATAGCTTGTCAGTATTGTTGTGTTGCTTGGGATATATTACTACTGCTTTGACAGACGTTAGTTTGTTACATTGTGCTTCAAAAAAGGCATAATAACTACAACCCATGGCGGTAGAAGATCAGGGATTGAGTTATACCTCTCCATAGCACACAGCCTAGGGTGAATTGTAAAGATCATATGTTGCCCGTGTAGCATGATCCTTCTATCAGCCTGCCTAGTTTACTCCAGAGGAAAAGTAACACCAAAATATCTGGAACACAAGCTGCTGGATCAGCAAAGTAATGCTCTAACCTAACTATCCGCCTGTTGGAGCTTCGATCCCAGACCAGTTGCCAACCAAGCCCTGGTGCCCTGCAATTTAGTCTTTAGGTTGCATTTCCTTACACCAGGATAAGGCTTGTTCCCTCCCAATTGTGCTTCTTCACCCAACATCGTTGTCACAATTTGGTGTGTCAGGTGTGGTAAGCGCCACCCAACATTCGGCACTAACAGAAAACAGGTAGTACCGTCTACTGTCATATCTGACTGCTTGGGATATAAAGTTCATCTTTCAAGGTAATTTCAGCCAGTAGTTTTCACTGACCTTAATGAGCAACTCTGGAAATTAATGTATGGAATACAGATGAGTATCTGAAACGGACAGCTGCATTTTTCCAATAGTGAAGACCAGAACCAGTAAATGAAGAAGAAGAAGAAATGGTAATGAAATGGAAAACTGCTATTGAAGTCACTTTCAAACATCTGTGTAAAATTGGTGAACGCCCTTGCTCCAAGTTTGGAATGTGAAGGTAAAAAATTGCTAACTTTGGAATTTAAGATAAGAAATCCTGTCCTGTGTCTTCTACCTGTTTATACCTGAGAGCCCTAGAGCTGATCTGGTGACAGGGTTTCCCAGGACAGGCTGAGGGTATGGACCAGACTGAGAGGCACAAACCCTGATTCCTTACAGGCTGGATGGCAGCATCTGGTTGACAGGCAGGTGCACTATTGTAGCTTTCAAATATGAGAATAGTATTTGAAAACCTGTGACTAAACATGAGAAGTAGCTGTTGATAAACTTTTGACTAAACATTAGAAATAGTTGAACATGAGAAATAGTTGAAAAACTGACTGAACATGAGAAAAAGCTGTTGATAATATTTGACTACATATGAGAAATAGATGAACATGAGAAATACTTGAAAAATATATGAAGTAGCAATTCACACAATTTACTAAACATCAGTAATAGCATTTGTAACCACACCAAAAAAAAAAAAAAGCAAACCACATGTCCACAAATATTCTCATCGCAAAGAAAAGCATTTGAAATATTTATATGATATTAAATTATTAGAAGTCAGCATGGCTGAATGGACACTGGTAATAGAGAAAGCTAATTCATGCAAAATTCAGTCCAGTGCTACTAGAAGTAGTGTGTGTGGACTACACTTGAGTTCAAAGCGAGCGACTGCAAAAAATATTAAGCTATTAAAGATGATTTGTTTCCCCTTGTGCAGAATTCACTCACTGGGATCTGCTGGAAAGAGTAAAAACCATCCAGATAATCGAGCTATACTCTTTGAAGAGGTGAAGTACAGGTATGTACATGGAGGTGTATTTCTGTTTCTCTCCCGAATTTGTCAGTGTTTTTGTATCACAGATTGGGTTGTCCTGGGAGCCCAGGCCAATTTTTTCAAATCCTCATCGGGTTGTCTAGTTGGTGTTGAAGTACGCTTGTTCCTGCAGCAAAATGCTGTCGTCATTTACAGGTCACGGGTTTGAATCCCGGTTGGTAACTATAGCTTTCAATTTATATGTTGTCTAGTGTGTCTTCTAGTCTCTATTTCTTTCTTCTACTTCTATCAACACCAAACAATACATAGGTGTTTATTTATAAACAGTGTTTATGTAGAATTTTATTTAAGTATTTTTATGGTTTCCATAATGTTCATTATGTTTATTAGATTATTGCATGTATTACTGCGTGTATTATTGTTGTCCTTCTTCTCTGTTCTTGTCTGCCTCTCAGTGTCAGGGTATGATTGGATATGTGAACAAGCTGTGAAGTGGCATGGTCGAGACAAGAACACAGAGCTGATCCATGACTCTGGTAATCGTGTGAGATGGTGAAACATGACCGCCCACTCTTATCAGCATGGCACACGATGATGTGAAGTATATCTTATTCACTATTAGCATTAGGATGGAGTCTGTTGGCAATTAAATACCTAAAACCTGTGGAGGAAGCATTACTAACCTAGGCCACATCCCAGCTAGTGGCCGTGTGTTTGAGTCCCCACTCGGGCAAATTAAAAAACTTGATCTGGGTGCCCAGATAAACCCAGCCTGAAATGGGTACCAGGAAATGTAATGGGAAGTAAAATCCACCACAGACCGACTTGGTTGATCTCTTACAATGGTATGAGTGTCGTTCAGAAAGCGGCCACAAACTACTGAACGTAAAAATTGCCTACAATAAAATCAGAGACAAAAAATGATGGGGTTGACTGCAACTTCCTGTGAAGGACATGCAACTACCCTTTTTGAAAATAAAGTTCATTCATTCATACTTCAACACTGACCTGACAGAACAAATGTTAGTAGTCTTATTATTTCTGCCACAGCAAAAGAAAAATTGAGGACTTCTTGACTACAATTGAAGGGTTTAAACTGGCGGTGCAGATTACAGACAAGTTTCAGCCACTGGTTCAGTCATTTAAGTGAGTATGGCGGATCTTTTTTTGTTGTATTTTTTGGGTTATTTTTAATAACTTGTAGAATGGGCAAACGAACAAGAAATGGTTGTAGACAACACCTGGTTTAAACAGCATCCTAGAAGATTATGGACATGGAGGGGTCCAGGCTGCAGGATCAGAAACCAGATAGATTACATCCTGATTAGCAGAAGGTTTCGAAATGCGTTAACAGTCCTAAAAACAGTCCCCAATGCAGACTGTTACGGCGAACACAGATTAATTACAGGCACAGATTAATTACAGGCAAGTATGCAACAGGAAACCCTAAATATGATTTGTGCAAATGGAAAACTGACGAAGAAATACAAGATAATTTTAACATAGAAGTAAAGAACATATTTGATATATTGTCTGATCAAGAGATCCTATTTCAAGATGTGGATGATCAATGGGAAATGTTGAAGAATTCAGTCAGCTGTGCTGCAGAAAAAACTATTTCAAAATTAAAGAAAGTGGGCCTAAAGACATGTATGACTGAAGAAATCTTACAACTAATGGAAACAAGAAGACAGAACAAAAACAGCTGCCGTCAGCTGTGTTGTTATCAGCCACATGTAAATACTGCTCCAGCTTCTTGAATCTCTTGAAAGGCATCACATTTTTCACACCTGGCACTCCCAACCTATCATTTGTCGACCACTGCAGTTCCAAACGAGGAAGATTGTGGATCCCCAAAAATATGAGCAGACCAAAATAGGCCTGAATTTCGGTTGCATTTGTTAGAACCCAGCCTCGATCATCTGTCTGTTCGATCTTTTGCCTAGCATATACATTTGTTTGATCGGCAATCATTTGAAAAGTTTGTTCCTCGAAGAGTTGAAGAAAGAATGCACGCTGAGAACGATCGTCAGTTGTTAAGTTGACGCCTGTTTCTTCAGTAAATTCTTCGATTTTCAGTGTTGTTGTTTTGTTGCTCCAACCGTTTGCGTCACGAGACGGCTCCGCCCTACTTTCTTCAGCCACATTTTCTGAATCAGATTAACTTTCTTCAGTCCGAAAGATCTGAAGTGTGCACGCTGATATCACTGAGATCCAGCTCCGATTCGTCATCATTTTCGTGCACTTCAGTGTCCCTTAAATTGAATCCAGCAAAATCGCCGCTATCACTTGAAGAATTGAGGAAATCCATTTTGAATAACAACGCACAAAAACCCCGAAAACTAATGAAAAATCTGATCAAATTTAAAGAAAACACTTGCAAATGTCACCCACGCTTTCACTCCAAGACTGGTAGAAAGGAACAGGAAGCCTCTGAAATTCGCGAGATCGCATTTTTAAAGCGACTAGTTTTCAATGACGGATTCCGCCGTTTTGTCCGTTAATGGGTTCGGACGGAAATGGACGTTTTGCCTGCTAAAGGGTTAACTTAAGTTAACTTAATTAACTGTGTTCTTGTAAAGCTGAACAATGCCACTTCTTGTTTTCATTGATTTACTCACATCTTATTTCAGATCACTGTTGTTACTTTTATTTTGAGGCTGTTAATAGAACATGCTGCTATTGCACCCCCTGGTTTTGTCTTTTTTATGTTGTGTATTAGCATGTGTTTCCAAGTAGATTTGTAAAAATAAAGCTATTTTCCTATTAAATCCTCTTAAGTTATAATTGGGGGAAGGAGACACAAAAACTAATATCAAGTGCCCTGTCAACTGCCATTGTTGATCATGATTCTCCATATTGTGCAATATCCAACAAAATGTTTCAGTTCATGTGCTGACACCTGTTTATGCTATGACATTCTCTCTTGTTGTTTTCCTCTCTCTCTCTCTCCATAAATCTTTCCAGTTGTCGCACAACATGGTGTTCTCATAATGTGGTCAAAATGGCGACAGCCTCCTTCTGATGTTTGTGATAAGTAGTTTCTGTGCTACATTGTGAGAAGACAAAAACTGGAACACGTGACCACTGGAAAGACTTATGGAGAAAAAAAAATTAGAGGAAGACAGAGTGAAAATTCTTGACAGTCTTGTCTCGTGGCACAAAAGGGAATCAACATATGAATTGCTGTCGGAGTTAGCAGTTTGTGGACACGCATGATTGCCCATGCCAGGGGTACTTGTAATTTACATCCCCAAGTCAAGGACAAAAAGTCAACATTTTAGTCCAACTGACCGATGTAGGGTTTGAACCCACTACTTCAGCATCAGCACACTGGATGTGTCAGAACAAGTGCACTGATCCTTTCAGCCATGCTGACCTCCACATTTAATTCTTGATCCCTTTCAATATCAAGCCAGCTGTCTTTATTTCCCACAGCATTTTCCAAATACTCATTTTAAGCTGGATGGACCTGGGAGCTCAATTCAATTAAACAACCAAAAAAAAAAAAACCCCGCTCACAACATGCTGCTGTGGCTGAACAGCTCTCCAGACCATCTTTTGATATGACCTTTCCAAGTAATCTGTTTCTTGCACACCTGCCTTTCCCTTTTCCTTCCAGCTTGGCTGTCATCAGGGTGTTATACTCTTTTATTTGCCTAACAATATTTTGTGTCAGTAGTCATCATGTAAACATGAATCTGTGTTTTTTTTTTAGATCAAAACTGCTGGCACGAAGTCTGAAAATCAGAACTAGCGATGCTGATACTGATGCACTGTTTCCTGATATTTCTGAAGATCTGGAGTTCTTTGATGTAAGCATAATTTTATTCTTCATTGTTATCACCATTATCAGTTGCCTTACTGACTTGTGTTGACAATCATGCTTCTCCACATCTTGCAGTCTCTACCAGCATATATCAGTTCATGTCGTGACAAACCACAGTCAAGAATCTTCTCTCACTGTCTTCCTCTATCTCTCTTTCTACTGATATTTCCAAGAGAACTCTGCAATATATTTCCTTTGGAGAGGGTACTTTGATACCCAGTAGGGAGAGGTCTCTACAAGCCTGTTTTTGTCTCCTCTTCTCCCACCTCCCCATTCACTCCTCCTTCTTTTTAAACTTATTGGTCTGCCTGAAATTATTACAAGAAAACAGCAGCTAAGATGTGGATGATGATTATAATGTCAGTAAAAGTGTGCCATGAAATAGTTCCGGTGTATGCCAAATTCCTTTTCGCTATTATTCATACATTGGCCATTCTTGGAGTAAATACCTAGCTATGATATCATCATTACCACATACACTACACACATTCTTCTTCTTCTTCTTCTTCGTTCATCCGGAGTTTTTTTCGGATGTGATTGCGTTGTGCCTGTTTACAGCAGAGCTGCGTTCTTGCGCCGTTAGGCCGACACATCCGACTTCTGCGGGCATTTGTTGACCGGGTTAACCTTCCCGGCTACACACATTCAACAAGCTATACATTGAAACTCCTCACTCTGGCAGTAAATATCTGACTATAATATCATTATTACCACATACACTACACACATTCAACAAGCTATTCATTAAATCTCCTCACTCCGATAAATGCAAGTCATTTTCAATGCACAGACAGCCTGAATGTAAATGCATCAATTTAAGAGTTAAACTTGGTATTTTCGATGATTCACAACCAACTAGCTAACCAATGATCTCTAGAAGTTTAATGCAGTGACAAGGGAAAGGTGGTCGGGCGCCTGAGGGACCAGGTGGAGAAAGCAGAGAACAGACTGAGCACCTATATGTGGAGAGAATGATATAGTGGGGAATATGGCAGGGATTCTGGGCAAATCTCAAAACAGAGGGAAGATTATTGTCAACAACTCACTGACAGGCCTCATCGGGTACTTCTCTCACACCAATACAAGAATGCTTGCAAGTCGTGTGGGAGGCAAAATACATAGTGCAGTTTATTGCCATTGGCTCGCTACAGCAGTGAACAGTCGCTAATGAAACACATAACACTCTACCACAGAATCCTCTATCACAAATAGCTAACCACTATGCTACTTTCTATCTATGTAGTTACAACAAAACCCTAGCTCTATTCTAAACGAGGTGTACTCGACACGTCCTGTCTCCCGTCTGCCAATCTTTACTCCAGCGGGTACACACCACGCGGAGTCACCTTCACCTTGACGCGTGTTGCCTCACCTGGCACGCTTGATGGCAAACGTGTCATGTTGAGTGTCTACTCAACTTCTCCCGCTACCACGAGGCGTGATGCTTATCGTGGTTAGAGTGCTAACTCTCTGAACCACGCCTACGTGTCTCATGAGGGAATGGTTAGCCTAACCCTATTCCCTCATCTCCCCTGCCCTTGCCTCGGGCACAGTATCCCCTCATGGCCTCTTTAAGATTACCTGCTCTTCCTGGCTGAGGGGATGTGTTCAAGTCTTTGACACACACCCGCCCCTCCTGTGTTGCGTCACCAACTTTCACTCATTGGTTGTGACGCAAGAGGTTTCTACAAAATTAGTGTCTCTAATTTTTGTCAAAGACTCTAGATAACCTGGCTTTGGGCATTCTAATAGACTCCTACTGACTTTTACCACAATGTAGCGAAACTTTACTTGGCTACTGGCAATCGCCACAAACTTGACTGGTTGGCGTGAGCCCTTTCTCACATGCTATATTATACTTATTAGAGGTATGTCTGAACCGGACCGTTGTCTTATAAGACCTGCCCTCACATAGTAAATTAACTTACTACCCATCCAAAGTTGACTTTCTTAGGGTCAACACATGAATTGCTTCATGTCCCCCATATAATATCTAACAACCATTATACAAGAGTGTGTGCGATAGGCTTTACCTACATCGCTTCCGCGTGTAAAGTTCCATTTCACTGTTAAGATAGTTTTTCGTTGTCTATTATGTCCCCTGACCCAAAGTTATCTCCCTTTGATTTACAAACAGTGTATGTAATTTATATGTTTGTTTTCCTGGTTGTTTGCGTGTTTGTATGTAATTAATCTACTAATCTAATTCCTACTCTACATTTATAACTTGTATGTGTATGTATGTTAGTTTTTTTTTTGAGTGTCATAATTTGGTTCAATGTGGCCACAAATAGGTGCATAACACTAATTCGTGAATACATTCCCTGGTTATGAAACCCAAAATACTGTAATCTAAGTTCTAACCTATATTACAGACAATCACATTCACATTAGCAAATGTTCACTAACGAAAACCAACAATCACACAAACCAATATTAAAAGTTAAGCGAGGCAGCAGAAGAATTTGCTGACTAACCTCACTCTCTCCTGTCTCTCTTCCATTCGTTTTCACATTCACACTGCTGTCATACTCCTTTCACTCCTAATTCTATCATACCTCTTTTATCCTTATATACCCATTCTTCTGATTATTTAAAAACATTTTAGTAACACTGTACAGATTCGGCGCAGTTTGAGACTGTCGGGCCCAATGACTGTGCGTAAGTCGCTGCACGAGTCATCTATTTACACTATATTTACATGGATGAGACCGTGTTGATGATTTGTCCCCTTGATCTCATCGTACAGTATATTACATTAATATAAGACTCTACATTCTAACATAGTAATCCTATTTCTATACCTCAGTATTTGATGTGTTATCTAACTTTTGTCATGCTAATTATCTGATATGTTTATCTAATCTAAGGGATGTAATCTAACTATTTAAATGTAATTAGTGTGATATGAGTTATGTACCTTAATTAAATGGATGATGTGAACAGAAATTATATACTTTTCTACCACTATATTACCTAATTTTTAAATTGACAAGAAATTATATGATTGATGTTCTTACTCTAAATGGTGTAAATGATGTATGTTCACTTATGTAATGTTTTTAACCTATAATAATGTAAAATGATAATACTAATAAATGGTAATGTTTGATCGATGGTATGATTTCACTAAGATGGAATAAGCTAAACTATATTGCAGTTAAATGAAATATCACAATCTAAATGGTGCTATTTCTATCACTATTTTAATTTAATTTATTATAATGTAATTAACTATATTTATGTCTAATCTAATATTGTAATTTAAATTTAAGTTAAGTAACCGGGTTAATTACTGTACTACCTAAACTATTTAACTAAATGAGAATTATTATATTACCTAATTCTATCTCTAATTTATCATTATTTAAAAATATTTAATTACATATCACATTAAGTTTATATACACTGTATTCAGTTCCTTCAGGATAGTAGTTGCCTTCATGTTTGCACATTGGTTGTATATGTATAATAAATCTACACAATTTGCCTGGGTATCTGAAATACATTATACAGTCATACTAGAGTTTTCTCGGTAGTGCCCGTGTAGAGATTCGCTGGTGTCGTAGCTCAGTCTTTTTAGTGTCTATAATTAAGCACTGTTCTGACACTGTTCTCTGCATTTCACACACATGATACACCGGAATGGAGCTTAGTTGGAAATGAGCTGTCCTATTACACACGGTAGTATCTACGTTCTGCAGCACAGTTCTTTAGTTCATGTCTGCGGACACCTGATAGTTCATTGTACTTGGTTCAGTATTAAGCACATAAAGTAGATGTATATGTAACACATTTTATATACATTATTGTAATCTATTTATGTACTGACTATCACTCTCTATCTATATGCGGACTTTCGGGTATTTCTACCCCTGATGGTCTACTAAGGGTATCAGCTAAAATGTTGTCTTTACCCTTGATGTGTTCTATACTAAACGTATAGTTCTGCAAAATAAGAGACCACCTGTATATCCGGTCGTTTCGGTGCACCCCGGACTGGATGACTGTAATGGGAGAATTATCTGTCTGGACAATGACGTGTACACCTGCCAGAAATCGATGGAGCTTTCTCACCGCATAGATGACGCTTAGGGCTTCTAGTTCTGATATTGAATATCTGGACTCGGCAGGTGTGATCTTACGGCTCACGTAACAAACCGGATGGAAGATGCCCTCATAAAATTGGCCTAGTACTGGTAGCATCTGTCCTAAAATAATAAACGAGCCTAGGATTAGGCAAGCGGAGGATTGGAATATTTACAAAAAAGAATTTTCATTTTTGACAATGCAGAAATTAATAATGCATCTTTCACATTTCATTTCACAAATGCCTTTTACAACATAGGAATATAGAATTGTAATTTTTGAGTAATTTACTAATCGCAAAAGGCTTCTGACCTGTTTCTTTCTGTTAGACATGGTCAGATTTATAATTTTGGTACTAATTTTCAGGTCAGTCTATAGTTGGACTTGAGAAATGACATGACCCAAAAATGAATTTATTTTAGGCATAATTTGACTTTGCTTGGTTTCATAGTGAGACCGAAGAGTCGCACTCTGTCAAAGGCATGTCTCAGTTTCAGTAGGTGTATTGTACAGTCATCAGTATTCTGGTTTATTCATGTGTATTCTATAAGTTCACTACATGTATGCCCCTCGTCGGATTTGCCAGTGTCACTAACTAGTGTAGTTGCGCTATGTATGTCTGTCGTCTGATCACTTGGTGTTGTTGCATTATGTGCGTCCGTCTGTACTTCTGTCTGTTGTCTTGAAAAGTAAAGTTTACGCATGTTGACATGGAATATCTCTAAGTGTATGTTTATCGATATTTCATAGTGAACATTTACCATGGTTATGTACCACCTTGAATAGTCGTTGCCATTCCGCTGGTATGGAAGTAGCCTAAATCTGTCTTGATCAAGTTCAAGATCACTGGTTCTTGCACCGTTGTTTGTGTGTTTGTGGTAGAACTGACCCTTCCTCTATCAAATGGCTTGGGAGCCAGTATAGAAGGTTGTACTTCAGTTGTAGGATGTCTACCCTTAAACTTTTGTACCAATTGTTGACAGACATTACACGCAAATACATTATGAAAACATAATTTTATCTTCTTGAAAAAACCTGGTCTGGTGTTGTTGTATGCAAGATGACCAGTCACCGGTGTTTTATGTGCATATTTTGGCATAGTTAACCGGTGTTGTTCAGGTAACACCTGTTCATGGTTACCAGTAGCATGACCTGTAGTTGAAATGCCATTCTTACGTCTAAATAAACAAGATGCATTTTTGGTCACTCTGGCTTTGACCTTTAACAATTTTAAGTATGGAGACACATTAAGAGTAGATTTCTGGTGGTGTAAAAGTTTCTGTTTGTTTGTGTCATCTGTGCTGGTTGTAGAAAGCATCAGTAGTGTCTCATCTTGTAATATGTTATGATGTTTTGCAGTGTCTGTTTTGGCTGTTGTAATAGTTGCCTTTACTTTCTCCCATGCAACTATTTCATCAATCGTACAATGTTTTAGTTGGGGTAAGCACCCCAGAATTAAATCAGTACAAGGGTTGTTCAGTATTGCACAGGTAAAGGTACCAGAGAGAAAAGGAGAATCAATATGGGCTTTTGCCAAAGGGTAAATTTCAATGTTACCCGAGAAGGTACGGCATTTGACAGTATCACCTGTGTAATCACCCGGATTAACCAGTTCTTTCCGAAGACCAATAAGGGTGCTGCCGCTGTCCAGTAAACACTGGCATGCTACATCATTGACCATCGCATTGTGGAACACAAGATTGCCTCTGGAGGCTACTGCTGCGTTTACACTCTCAGATGAGCATAGTACTGTATGTCCACATTCTAGTTTCGCATCTGTATGGAATTGGTGACATCGTTCACAGCTGTCGAAGCTCAACATATCGTATGCACCACAAACATTTTCTGCTTGGTTATTAGGTAAGTCACTTTCACTCTCAGACTCATTCTCACTACCACCATCTGAAGAGGTGTCAATCAGAATAGCATTGCTAGCTTTCATACGTTGGCGGCCCAGGCACTTATTACTATAATGGCCATAGCTGGAACAAAAAAAACATTTAATGGCCCGCCTGTATGCAGATCTTTTGCTCTGCTGTTTCTTGATCACTTTTTCAAGATGCGCCGGATAATTTGGCGATTTGTCACACATAGCATAAGAATCATGTACAAGTTGACAATGTATGCATTTGGACACTTTCATGTCTTTCTTATCATATTTCTGAAAAGGTTTTCTATTACTCTGATATTTTGGTTGGTCTTTCACAAAAGAAACTATTTCAGAGTCATTTGAAGTTTTAAAGACATCTCTGTTAGAAGAAAAATATGCCGATCCTTTCTTTTCAAACTGTTCTATGTTTTCTATGTCTGACTGCTGCAAAAATTTGGCAAATGGAGAAGGTATGGTGGATATAACCTTATCCATAGCAATTAAGTTTTTTAATCTATCAAAGTCTCTTCCTATGTTAGCCGCTTTAAGCCATCTATTTAGTACACTTAGAACATTTGAGACGTAATCAATGAAAGTCTCATTGGGTTTAGGCTTTAAATTTGAAAATTGATTTTGATATCCAGGGGCATCAAGTAAAAAGTGTTGCATTATCCTATCATGGATGTATTGATAGTTAGATCTGAGGTCTGTTGGTATGGACTCTATTACTTTGAGGGGCTCACCACTGAGATTCTTCATAAAAATTGGAGCCCACATTTCTAATGGAACTTGATGAAATTTAAATTGGTACTCTACGTTCTCTATCCATGCTGATATGGGATCATCTTTACAGTATGGTTTGATAATATTTTTGTATTTGTTGAACTTATTTTCCTCTTGTTGACTTCTTAGTTTAGTGGCAGAGATTTCTGCGTGTGACTCTACGTCCCTTTCTTTCATCTTTAACTGTGTCTCTGATTCTACTTGTATCTGTTTTTCTTTGACTCTTGCCATCTCAGCTATTTCAGATTGCTTTAATTCTTTGTCCTGGTCTAATTGCTTTTGCTTTAATTCTAGTTCTTTCTGTTTTATCTCCTTATCATGTTCTAACTGTTGTTGTTTAAGTTCTAATTCTTTCTGTTTTGTCTCTTTATCATGTTCTAACTGCTGTTGTTTAACTGTTTTATCATGTTCTAACTGTTGTTGCTTAATCTCTAATTCTTTTTGCTTAATCAGTTTATCATCTTCTAGCTGTTTCTGTTTTGTTCTCTCAGCTAGTTGAGCAATCTCTTTTTGATGCTGTCTTTCTTCTTCTCTTTGTTGTGCCCGTTCGTTTCTTTCAGCATCTTCTTTTCGTATGCGATCGGCTTTTTCAGCCTCTTCTTTTCGTATGCGATCAGCTTTTTCAGCCTCTTTTTGCTTCTTTTTCAGCATCTTTTAATTCTTTAAATTTCTGATCTGCATATTGCTGTAGTTCTTTCCCTGTTAATTCTAGTTCTTTACCTGCTTTTATGAAATCTGATAAAGTTGCCATCTTAATTTAGTAATTGGCTAGCAGTGACAGACAATGATCTTTTTATTAATTATTTATCTTTGATATGTTATTTTTATTCACCAATGAGCGCAAAGACGTGTACTCTTTGCTTGTGCCCTGCAAAATTTAATGCTGAAAAAAAAACAGAGCACAAAAAATACAATAGTGTCTCAAAAGCTGAAAAAGAGATGCACTATTAATCAAATTGCATGCCAAAATATGTAAGTGTACTCAGCTTTAACGTTCCCGAGGATCGGGGAACGGAACTACGTCGACACAGGTCACCTTGATACTTTAGGGTGGAAACACGTTACGTAATTGGGACACCATAGTTGGCACACCGGCTGTTGTTCACTCTTCGATATGTAGGGCGGCAGTGTTACGCCCAGAGGTGCACGATATAATTACCCTGACAACTAAGGACAATGACTTAGACAATGACAGAATCACGAAC
Source organism: Cepaea nemoralis (assembly GCA_014155875.1). Taxonomy (NCBI): domain Eukaryota; kingdom Metazoa; phylum Mollusca; class Gastropoda; order Stylommatophora; family Helicidae; genus Cepaea; species Cepaea nemoralis. The sequence continues at coordinate 22,393 of JACEFZ010002807.1, read as the reverse complement.
AACTAGAATATGTACCACGTAAATTAAATGTCGATGTCCTGTCTTCGTTCTATCAGTATTGCCCTACGTTACTATTCTAGTTAATTTATGTAAGTGTTGTGCAAGCAAGTGCCATCTGCTCGCCCGAAAGTAGTTCCATCGTGACGGTAAAACAAAGAGAAAAATAGACCAAAAATATTAATAAATGCTTTTCATAAATATAAATAACCTAATAATGTTTAAATAAATAAATATATTCCTTTCGTAAATCAAATAAAGAAATAATAGCTGATATAACGTACCGATTCAGGCGAGCGCCGTTTAGCAACTTTGTAAACACTCGCTTGCTGTATGCTAATGAGCCCAGACGACTGTTTGTCAATCGTCTGACGTCACAGCACAGCGCGATGAAAAATCGATATTGTTTGCTGGCTTCGTATCGCTCCGCCGTGAATTATTTTTGGTACTCATTTCTCAACAAAAAGGTAAATATATAAATAAATACGAGAAACCAAGAATATTAATACTTACAGCTTTGATGAATACATACTTTGACTAAATAAATATTTCATAAACACAATTAAACAATTTAATACGTCACGATAGGCACATTTCTAGCTTGCAACATTTTTCTCGTCTGCACAAATCACCGTCACTACACAAATTAAATTAAACCCTAGTCTGGAGCTCGTGGACGAGTGGATTAGCTTGAACTTTGCGTCCAAGCTTCACTTCTGACAACCACAATTACCCTTGGCTGTGGGTATTAGCTTGGCTCTTTCGTCCAAGCACCACTTCTTGACACCACAATTACCCTGGCCTGTCAACAACTCACTGACAGGCCTCATCGGGTACTTCTCTCACACCAATACAAGAATGCTTGCAAGTCGTGTGGGAGGCAAAATACATAGTGCAGTTTATTGCCATTGGCTCGCTACAGCAGTGAACAGTCGCTAATGAAACACATAACACTCTACCACAGAATCCTCTATCACAAATAGCTAACCACTATGCTACTTTCTATCTATGTAGTTACAACAAAACCCTAGCTCTATTCTAAACGAGGTGTACTCGACACGTCCTGTCTCCCGTCTGCCAATCTTTACTCCAGCGGGTACACACCACGCGGAGTCACCTTCACCTTGACGCGTGTTGCCTCACCTGGCACGCTTGATGGCAAACGTGTCATGTTGAGTGTCTACTCAACTTCTCCCGCTACCACGAGGCGTGATGCTTATCGTGGTTAGAGTGCTAACTCTCTGAACCACGCCTACGTGTCTCATGAGGGAATGGTTAGCCTAACCCTATTCCCTCATCTCCCCTGCCCTTGCCTCGGGCACAGTATCCCCTCATGGCCTCTTTAAGATTACCTGCTCTTCCTGGCTGAGGGGATGTGAGGGGATTATGACAACTTTCAAACAGATGGCAGTTGGAACGATTAGCAGTATGACTCGTCACTGGCTGTTGAATGAGGTGATGGAGCAAGTGTGGGAATGTCCTGATCATGATGTTATTTCTTAACCCAACTCAACTCAACTCAATGCAAGGAGTGTGTGCCTATATTCTAACATCATTGTCACGGAATTGGTGAGTGGTGCATTGGTGAGCTAAAGGTAAAAGTTGAATGTGGCTGTGCTGACATGGAGGAGGGCTCTCTTATGACCAGTGTAAATAGTGGACTAATGATAAATAACCTTATAACTTATTTTTTGAGGCGCTCACTCGCTCGCTTTGAGGCGCTCACTCGCTCGCTTTGAACTCAAGTGTATTCCATACATGTGCCACTACTTCTAGTGAACTGGACTGATGTTTGCGTGTGAATTATCTTTCCCTATTACCGGTGTCCCTCGCCATTAGACGAATGCACTTCTACTTCAGAGGTACTTGTAAAGTACATCCCCAATCAACGATGAGAAGTCAACATTTTAGTCCAATTGACTGGTGTAGAACCCGCTACCTCAGCAGCAGCACACAGGATGTTTAAGAATGAGCACTGTTATTCATTTGGCCATGCTGATCTCCACCTTTTTATTGAAAGGAGGTTCATACAGTTCTTTGCTACCACAGCTAGTTGATTTATGACTGATTATGTGTAGAAAGTGCAATCCCAGTTCAAACTTGTGAGCTGCAGAACAACTTTATAAATATGATACAGTCATCAAAATATGGGTTGGACATCACTCAGTGGAAGAGATGGTAGTTTTCATCATCATAATTAAAAACAAAAACTAGTCTCCATTAACAAAATTAAAGGGATGTCCCATGGCAAATATTGCCACTGGGGTATGAAGTATTCATTCATCATTTCCATGCCGAACGAACGAACGAACGAACAAACTTTATTTTCAAAGGGTTAAGAATTGGGCACGCAGGCCCGTCTCCGATAAGCGTGGGAGGTCATGATTCGCCATCTCACTTGATCACCAGAGTCATAGATCAGCTCAGTGTTCTTGTCTCAACCATACCACGTGGTCAAGCCATCCAGGTATTTACTTCTCTGTCTTCCCCTTGTTCTCTTCCCCTCGATCTTTCCAGTTTTCATCAAGTTCTCCAATTTATTTTTTCTGATAATGTGACCAAAATTCTTTGACTGTCTACGTCTAATTTCTCTAATCAGTGTACAATTTTCATTTGTGTATTGTTGGACTTGCTCATTGGTTTTTCTGTCTGTCCATGGTATTCTTTGCATTCTCCTCAGAAACCACATTTCCAAAGCCATCAGATGTTTGTCAGCTTGTCTGCTCATTGTCCACGCTTCACATCCATACAAAAGTTTAGGTTCTATGTAACATCTCAACACTCTTTTTCTCGTTGCAATTTATATTTTTTTTATTGGTCAGTATGCTTTTCATCTTGCAAAAGGCTACCTTCGCCATCAGATGTTATGACTGTTCCAGGGTAATTGTATCTAATCACTTATTTAAAAATATGCCCATTTACTTGTATATTACATTGTGGTATTTCCTTTTTCCTAGTCATGACCATAATCTGTGTCTTCTTACAATTTAATTCTAACCCTAGTTCATAACTGTGTGCAACAACCACATCTACTGAATGTTGCAGATCCTGCTCATTGTCTGCAATCAATACTGTATCATCTGCATATCTAATGTTACTGATGTTACGTCCCCCAGTGATGAAGTATGAAAATGTGATCACATTTTATAGGCAAGTAGCGCAGTGGCTAGAAAATTCCCTGCTTTCTTACAACTGACCTGAACTCCCAGGCTGACCCAACCAGGAAATGTCTTAAGAAATAATGGCGGCCATTATGATATTGACCATGTGATCCCTCGAGTGCTGATTGATCTATACAAATCTGGTGCTTGCATCATGTGCTCAATATATCTTGAGGCGTGTAAAATGGGGTCCTTTACTTACCTGGCTATATTCTAGGTCATGGCGTAGTGAGGTGAGGTGATCAGTTCTGTTTATTGCCACCTTTCCTTATCAAACATGAACATTTGGAACATTCCATTCCATTTTGCAAAAAAATGTGTTCAGTCCCAGTTCAACTATCAATTTCTTGTTCAGTTATAATTGCAGCCCTTATAGTATTTCCCTTTCTGCTTGCAAAAATAAAGCTGCGAATTTCGCTTACTGAATTCTAGTCGTTTCTAACAGCTTGGTGTGGATTTAATCTTTGTTGCTGCATTCAGGTCTGATCAGGTTCGCACACTTGTTGGGCCTGGTGTCGTTAGGTTCCCCCCTTCTCAAGGTGTTATTTTTACAGGGTTCAAAAGAAGGAGAGAGAGAGAGAGAGAGAGAGAGAGAGAGAGAGAGAGAGAGAGAGAGAGAGAGAGAGAGAAAAGCCTAACAACACCATTATTTTGGGAAAATTATCTGGTACCCATTTAATGAGGCTTGGTTGATGTCAGAACCACCCTGAGTGAAAAACAAAATCCTGCCACTCTGGGGATTGAAGCCAGCCCATTCGCCTCGGTAAGCGTGTGCATCAATTACTATGCCACTACATCTCATTTTCAGAACAAACTGTTGCATTCTGTGGAAGCCATTGACTGAAAATGTAATGTTTTGGAATTAAAGGTAATATGTTTTAATAATTTCTTTTCAGACATCATTTGACCAGAAAAAAGCCAAGAAAGATGGAGTCATTGTTCCCAGCAAAGGTAGGTATTTATAAATTATATGTGACATGAAGAAGTATAATGTTTGTCATGAAACTATTCTTTGTTGGCATGAAACACTATTACATATGTCTTGAAACAGTATTGTTTTAGTGCATGAAACAGTATTATATTTGTCATGAAACAATATCAGTAATAGCCGGTAAAGGGGTTATGAATGCAATTTGCATTCCCGCATACCGTGATCAAATGACAGCTGCAGGCTGTTTGGAAGCACACCGCCGTGCTCTGGTTTTCATATAATGGTATCTTCTTCTTCGTTCATCCGGATTTTTTTCGGATGTGACTGCGTTGTGCCTGTTTACAGCAGAGCTGCGTTCTTGCACCGTTAGGCCGACACATCCGACTTCTGTGGGCATTTGTTGACCGGGTTAACCTTCCCGGGGATATAATGGTATGATCGTTAATTGTTCAGAAAACAATTGCAAACTACTGAACATAAATTTGCTTAGTAAATAGTAAACGGCCAAAAAAAAAGTGCTGGGGTTGTCTGCAACATCCTGTAAAGGCCATGCAACTAACCAGTTTAGGTAGATAGTTTGTTCGTGAGTGCATAGAACAGAAAATATCTATGAAAAACTTGAATCAGTGAATATGTATATGAAAAATTCTGGTTCATAGTCATCATAAAGCAGATCCTTTATAGAACATCACTCTCACCTCAGCCTGGTGAAAAGGGCCTGTACTCTTGCCAGTTCTCCTGCCTCATGCATTTTCATGCCCAAAGTTCTCAATATCCTGTGTCCATCATCATGCTGGTCAACCCCCACCTCTTTTTCCAGTTCTCCAGTAGTAGTAGTAGTAATAATAATAATAATAATAATAATAATAATAATAATAATAATAAAACCCCAGTATAACAGCCAGTCCCCTTTTAGTAGAAAACAATGTTCCCCATCGCTAATAACAATTGCCACATCATTCATTAATATTAGTGAGTCATGTGATATTTGCATTTTTCCCATGCCTTTATAATGCATATCTTTTATATTGTTGTTGTTATCAGTTAGCCACAAGTGATGTAAGGATGAAATAATGTATGAGAGTGACAGAAGGGCCTGCATGACCAATTCTTAACCCTTTGAAAATAAAGTTTGTTTGTTTGTTCGTTCTCCTGCCTCATGCATTTTCATGCTCGAGTGTCTCAATGTCTTGTGCCCATCTTCTTGTCAGTCATCCCCTGCCTCTTTTTCCAGTTCTCCTGCCTCATACATTGTCATGCCCAAGGTGTCGGCAGTATCCTGTGTCCATCTACGTGCTGCTTCTTGTTTTCCAGGAACCTTGCCTGCCTTCACTGTTCTTGTCAAGCCACTGTTCTTGTCAAGCCACTGTTCTTGTCAAGCCACTGTTCTTGTCAAGCCAATGTTCTTGTCAAGCCACTGTTCTTGTCAAGCCACTGTTCTTGTCAGGCCACTGTTCTTGTCAGGCCACTGTTCTTGTCAAGCCACTGTTCTTGTCAAGCCACTGTTCTTGTCAAGCCAATGTTCTTGTCGAGCCACTGTTCTTGTCGAGCCACTGTTATGGTTAACATGGCCATATATTTCACTTTCAGAGACATGAAGCTGTCTGTGAGCTAATTTTCTTCGATGACCAGATCTGGTAAAATGTCAGTATTTTTCTCCTTCTTTGTCTGCGATATTCTAAGAATTTTACTGTAACATTTACGCTTACAATCTTCATTCTATTCATTCACAATAAATAAACTGACGTAGCAACATTTTGAGGATGTTTTTCCTCTATATTAGACTGATGACACACAGAAGGGAGGGAGGAGACGATTGAGAGGGAGTGAGAGAGATGAAAAGACAATACAATGACTAGTGATAAGAAGAGAATTATAAACAATATATGCATATTTTAGTGGAGAGAGAGAGAGATTCATTGATTGATTGTATCAATGTTATAAAAACGAAGTGCCATTTTCTGTGTCTGCTAATTGCCAGGAGTGGACAGTGACTACGATGTAGCAATAGAAGATCTGAAGACTGTGGAGAAACATCTAGAAGAATATCTAGACTTACAGAAAAAAGTTCTAGGTTGTAGGGTAAGTACTGTTTCTGTACTTGTGTGATAGTTCTGTGGTATTCTTATATGAAACTGTTTTTTAGTCTTGCTGTTCTTGTTATGTTGGTTAGTGGGCGAATCCTTGGGAAGATAATTCTGAAGTCTGATGCAATGAATCCATACTTCAGGAGCTAAATATTGAAGAGGGTTGGCTGTTAAAGATGATAAAACAGAGAAAATTGAAATATTTTGGTCACTTGAAACGTCATGAAAGTTTGGAGAGAATAATAATGGAGGGGTATATGCCTGGGAAGAGAGGAAGAGGAAGGCCAAAGAGAGAATGGGTCGGATGATCTCAAGATGGGTGTATCAGATGCGGGACATCTTGCTTGTGATCGAGAAGTTTTCCGGAGGGCTATTATGGAAGCGAGGTTCTGCAAAGGACATGCTACTGAATGAATAAATGAATGATGCGGTGATGTTCCGGTTGTGGGAGCTCTGAAAAGGACTTGGTCTATGTGAAGTTGATGTTGGGACTTTTCCCCTGATCTCGTATCACAGCACCATCTCCATGGAAACCGTTGCAGAGCTCTCCTTCCTCTATCGAAGCCCAGAAACCAGTGAGATGTACAAGACTAGTAATGGAACTTTATATCTGCGCAAAAACATATACAAATCATGATTTAGCATAGTAGATATTGATTGACTGCTCCTACGCCTGGGTTGGTAATGTCTCCTCCACAAGTTTGAGCTATTTCATTGTCAACAGATTCAGTTCTATTACCCAGGGTGAGTGTTCTTGTTAATGTTACTTATTGGAAAGGCATCATCCTGTATGTTGAGCAACGCCCGCAGAAGTCGGATGTGTCGGCCTAACGGCGCAAGAACGCAGCTCTGCTGTAAACAGGCACAACGCAATCACATCCGAAAAAAAAACTCCGGATGAACGAAGAAGAAGAAGAAGTATGTTGAGCAACTATGTTTGTCATTTTAATGTTCAATTGTTGTAACTGTTGTCAGGTCTTAGTCACATGTGACTCAGCTACTGTATGACAGTAGTCGGTACTGCCTGCTTTCTGTTACAGCTGAATGTTGGGTGGCGCTCACCAAACCCGACACCCGACATTGTGCCAATGGCTTCGGGTGGAGGAGCACAATTGTGAGGGTACAGGCCTTATCCTGGTGCGAGGATATGCAACCTAAAACTAAATGTCATGTCAGGGCAGACCAAGCCCTAGGCCTTGTCGGCAACTGGTCTAGAATGCATTTGCTGATCCAGCAGCTTATGCAGCTTGTCTTGTTCCAGATGTATTGGTATTACCATTTCTCTGGAGTAAACTAGGCAGGCCGAGATAGGGATCATGCTGCATGGGCAACACATGGTCTCAACAGTTCAGTCCAGGCTTTGTGCTATGGAGAAGTATAACCCCATCTATGGTCTGGTTGTAATTATTATGCCTGTTTTGAAGCAGACTCTAACACACTATCATCTTGTCTAAATGGCAAAGTGCCACTATACTGTTGTAAATTTCAGCTGGATGAAAAACATTATGGCGAGTGAGTCAGTGTAGTTGATAGGGGGTGCTGATATTGTCATGAGCGCAGTCAAATGGGTGTTTAACACCTGTGTTTATTATTCGCAGTCAGTGTGGCTTCAGAAAAGAACAAGGAACTGTTGACATGATTTTCGCTGCAAGGCAGTTGCAAGAGACATGTCAGGAACAGAACTCTGAAATGTTCTCCACTTTCATTGACCTTACCAAGGCTTTTGATACAGTCAGCAGAGAAGGACTAAGGAAAATTATAGTGAAATATGGCTGTCCACACAAGTTTGTCCAAATAGTGCGGCTATTTCATGATGGTATGCAGGCATGAGTACAGGAAAATGGTGAACTGTCTGAGCCCTTTCCTGTCACCAATGGAGTGAAGCAAGGATGTGTCCTGGCACCAACACTGTTCAGCCTCATGTTTTCAGCTATGCTGATGAATGCCTTCAAGAACAATGACATTGGAATAGACATCAACTACTGCATGGATGGAAAGTTGTTCAATCTCAGAAGACTGAAAGCCAAAACCAAAACTAACAGCGACACCATCAGAGAACTGCTGTTTGCTGATGATTGCGCTCTATATGCCAACTCAGAGGCAGACATGCAACACAATGTTTCAGCTTTCTCATATGCCTGTGCCAACTTTGGGCTCAATATCAACTTGGAGAAGACTGTAGTTATGTACCAGCCAGCTCCAGGAAATAATCACGCCGTGCCGAATATCAATAGACTAAGTGTTGTGGACAAATTCACCTATCTTGGCAGCACTGTGTCACAAACTGCTACAATTGATAACGAAGTGAATGCAAGAATCTCCAAGGCCAGTGCGGCCTTTGGCAGACTGTACAAGAATGTATGGGACAGAAATGGAATAAGCCTGCAAACAAAGCTGAAAGTCTATAAAGCAGTTGTATTATCCACACTGCTATATGCTTGTGAAACATGGACTGTTTACCAGCGACATGCTAGGAAATTAAACCACTTCCCCACAGTCTGCCTTAGGTAGGGTTGCCAGATGTCTTGCAAAGAGAGGACATGTCCTCTTTTTAGCCTCGTGTCCTCCGTCCGGCAGGCAAAGCTAAAAACCTTTAAAATGTCCGGCTTTGTAAATATTTTATGTTATCATTTTTTATGTATTGTTGTTACAACTTACAATGTATCTACACTCTATCGTGTGTTTACATTCTTTATTAAAACCCATTGCTTAATAATATTTATTTAATTTTCCTATTTATACCAAATGTGAAACACCAAGTATTTGTATAATTTGAATCTAACTGTTGCTCTATTCGGCAACACTAACAATGCAAGCATTTGTTGCTTAGAAAAGTGGTTGAAACCTTTTGATGAATTTCAGTGCTTTGGTTGGATGTACTTAAATAAAATCAAAGACTGTATGTACATTTGATGACCTTTTGACATGTATATTGTACTTGAAAGAGAAGGGTATTATTGTAGATGATGTGCAATTATTTGACCAATGCTGCAATCTTAAATCATTTGTGCAAGACAAGAATGAACAGTTTTTTTAAAGACTCTTGCATGAACAGTGGAGATTATTTTTCCAAAGTTGCCAAAATGCATGTTGCTTTTCAGAGTTACTTAAAATTTGTGAAGTATTCTTCTGTATCCCTGGACACAGTGGCAATGTGGAAAGAGTGTTCTCCTTCATTAATGCTCAATGGACAAAGGAAAGGAACAGACTCTTACTCAACTCTGTAAAAGGCATCATTCTCACAAAGTACAATTTGAAGAATCTTACCTGTGAACAGTTTTATGCATATGTGATTACTAACGAGGATCTTCTACGAAAAGTTGGCTCCTCCGAGAAATATATTGCGTAATTAATAAAGATTATAAGGTAATAATTTACAATCGGCTGTTTAAATAATGCTTTTAGCATTTTGAAAAAGGTCTCCATTTAATTTATATTTGTTTGTTAACATGATTATTTCTTGGTCGATTCACTAACAGTAAGATAAACTTATTGGCAGATATTGTAATAAAATTATACTGATTGTGGGTTTAATGTGGAACGATTTAAATGAAATATTCAATATGTCCTCCTTTGTCCTCCTTTCTGTCTCATTATTTCCTCCATTGTCCTCCTTTTTGTCTTATTATGTCCTCATTTTGGTACCAACGTATCTGGCAACCCTAGCCTTAGGAAGCTATTGAAGATTAAATGGCAAGACAAGATCTCAAACACTGAAGTTCTAGAAAGAGCTTCCATGCCCAGTATCCACACTCTATTAATGAAAAATCAGATTCGCTGGGCTGGTCACTTAACTCATATGCCAGATCACAGGCTCCCTAAACAAATTTTTTACGGCGACCTGCGTTGTGGTAAACGCTCCCAAGGTGGCCAGAGGTAGACACTCTGAAAGTCTCACTGAAAGCCTTTGGAATTCATCCAGACACCTGGGAGACTGCTGCTAAAGACCGTAATTGATGGCGTACATCATTACATAAGGGTGCAGTCACTTGTGAAGCAACCAGGACTGCAAGAGCTGTGAAGAAGAGGCTGGACAGAAAAACCACCGCAGCAGATCCTCCTCCTGCAATGTCAAGCATTCTTTGCCCGCATTGTAAAACAACATTTTGAGCCAAAATAGGCCTTATCAGCCATCTTAGAACTCACGGCTCCATACTTTCAACCCCACTGGATGAAATGAATGGTCATCATCATTCTTGATGGACAAACAACAACAACAATTATTCGCTAACTGTGCTGTTATTTCCTCGAGAGGAGATTGGAATCACCATGCACATCTTTAACCTGATTATCTGTTGGGATTAGTTACTGACTTTTTGTCTACACTCCTCTCTTCCGTCTTATCATCCATATATCCCTTTCTTTTACTCTCTCTATCATTTCCTCAACACATACTCCGACAACAGTTCTTTTTAACATTAAATAAAAGATTTATTTATAAAACTATGTCTTGTGTATGGATGGGTATTGTCTGTGTAGTTGCTAGTGTTCTTCTGGTGTGCCTGCTAGATACGAGGTTGATAGATAGTCTTCGTGTCTTTTCTCTCGTCTCTTCTCTCGGCTAAAGTACAGGACGATATATAGGACACCACAGAACGATCTCACCTGACGGCTCCGTCTGCTTGAGTCTGTAGATAAATCCGTTCTTTGTAATGAAAATGTTCACTACTGTATCAATGTACTTAACCCGCTCATTATTTGCTGTCCGCTAAAATGAATGTTCGTTGCTTTCGTTATAGCGTTCTTTAATCCATTCTGGAAAAACACATCGAGTTTCTAGAATGTTCTATGAGTGTTCTGTATAAGTTCTACACTTGATATTTTGTAATTGATATATGCACTTGGTACGCACTTTGCTACTCTATGAGATTGAGTCATTTGAGCTTTTCCATTAACTCATCTGATCTTTATTATTCTTTCTCTGTCGTCCTTAATTCTTCCGGCGAGACTTCTATTCCTCTTTTCTCCTGCACAAGTGTCGTGCTTATTCCTTTAAAGGGCTTTCTTGTGGGTTATCAACACTGAGTGATCTGGACCACAGCCATCTGTATTCTCTTATTTGATACGTCTCGCACTGGTATGGAAACCTGGTTGAGATACATTTAATAGTGAGATTGTGTCTGCTTCCTCTTCTCCCCTATGTGAGTGTCTTTTTCCTCCAGCCGAAATGAAAAGGCTTCCGAAAAAACCCACTCTGACATAGGATAGAAGATTCACCCAACATCTATACTATTCCTATTAATAGAAAACAATGTTACCTGCACTTACTAATATCTATATTCCTATTCAAAACTATACTCTAATATACCTTATTTAGGCATCTATGTTCCTTTATAGAATTAATGTAAATCCACGAATCGAAATTTTTCCGCATCCAAGCACTTTATCCATTATAAGGGAGGATATTTCTTTTCATTACAGGACACATAATTCTATCTTCTCGTCCAGTTGGGAATACACACACTAAACTGACAAAGAAAGTGGCTACTCTTTATAGGTCAGTCTATGTCGCATAATCCTTGACATTGCTGGACAAAGCAAATTCAGACTTCATTATCCCTTGTCAGTGGAAAATTTCTGATCTCGAACTTTTCCGTTGTTTAATACAACCAAACCGCATTCTGCTGTCCAGTCTTAGTCGCAAACCTACCTCCAGAACGCAATAGGCTGGTCCATGATACTGTCTGTCTTTGTAGCAAACTAATTTTTCCACTCTCCAGGTCACCTGTGTTGTAGTCGACTCTCCCGCCTTGACCTACATACACATGCGCTGGTCAATCCGTTGTTTATATCCTTCTGTTTCATTAACCCTTCTGCTCCCTGGGTGTTCGCTGTATACAGTCGTCGATCTGGGAATCACTAACATGCAGCATTTCACGACACTAACAGAGTATAAGACTGGCCATTTATTCCTCAGAAAATCTGAAATATAAACTAAAAGTACTTGTCAGACAGGAAATCTGGAATATAAACTAAAAGTACCTGTAATGAAGGAAATCTTAAATAGAAACTAAATGTACCCATTATACAGCAAGTCTGGAAAAGAAACTTAAAGTATCCATTGAAGTCTGGAATATAAACTAAAAGTACCTGTAATGAAGGAAATCTTAGATAGAAACTAAATGTACCCGTTATACAGCAAGTCTGGAAAAGAAACTTAAAGTATCCATTGAAGTCTGGAATATAAACTAAAAGTACATGTCATACAGGAAGTCTGGAATATAAACTAAAACTACCTGTCACACAGGAAATCCATCAATTAAAAGTATTTGCTTAAAGAAAATCTAGATTACAAACCAAAATGCCAGCCAGCTAAGAAACTGAAGATTAATGTTGAGAAAAGGCATTGCAGAGGAATCCAAAGAAATCATTAAAACATGGGTGCTTTTGAATGACAATATATTCTGGAGGAATTGAGTTGTTTGTAACTTAGTTAGTTCTTTACATTTCCAGACTCTTGTATACTGGGGAAATGGCAAGAATCGCTATCAGATGGAAATACCAGAGACAGCTGTGAAGAATGTACCAAACTCGTATGAGTTAATGTCGTCCAAGAAGGGAGCCAAAAGGTATCGCACTGCAAAAATTGATGAGTACCTCAAGCAGTTGATTGATGCCGAAGACAGAAAGGATGCTTGTTTGAAAGATATCATGAGAAGAATTTTCTACAGCTTTGATGAGAGGTAAGGTTATCAGTTTCTGCATGTGTGGCCTGTTATCTAAATTGAAACCTTGTTTTCTGTTTAAATCTTTCAGGATGTAAGGGTTTTTCCATGTTTTCTCCCTGTAGTTTCTTTCCTTTTTCGTTTTCATATTTTGTAACAGTGTGATGCTCAGTTATTTTTAAGTTTATTGCAAAATACGAGGGTAAGTTAATAAGAAAGTCATAAATGGCTGTAGAAAAATAACTAAAGATGATAACAACTTGAAACCAGTTTATTTTTATTCATACATTGTTCCTTTATTTCTCAACATAATTTTCACCAACATTGATGCACTTATCTCATCGTTTTATTAGTCCTCCCAAACCGGCTGCACAGAACTACGTGCTGTTTTCTAAACCACGTTTTCACTTCACATTTAACTTCGGCGTCGTTCGCGAAATGTCTCCCGCCAAGGCGGGTTTCCTGTTTATGCTGACAAATGTTTGTCCCGTAAAGCGGTGTATAGGTGGGTAGAAAAAAATTACGAGGGCGAGTCAATAAGTAAGTCACACAGTTCTGTGGCATGGCCGGTAAATGAAAACAAAGCATGTAGTTCTATGCAGCCGGTGTGGGAGGGTTGATAAAACGATGGAATAAGTGCATCAATGTTGGTGAAAATTATGTTGATAAATAAAGGGACAATGCTTGCATAAAAATAAACTAGTTTCAAGTTATTATCATCTTTAGTTATTATTCTACAGCCATTTGTGACTTACTTATTGACTTACCCTCGTATATATTTTGATGTGTCTCAGAAACTGCAATACTGTGGACATATTAAGTGTTGCAGTGGCTTGGACAGAACGATGATGGAAGGCTTGGTTTCTGGCAGAAGAGGCTGAGGTGGACCAGTGTGCTGATGGACACAGGACATGGCAGTGTACTTGGGCATGAGGATGCATGAGGCGGGAGAGGTGTAAGAGACATTTCGGCAGATGTGACAAGAGCAACAGTCTGTGGGATCTAATACAGGATGTTACAAATTTTATGGCACCAATAACAGTGACACAATGAAAGAAGTTAAAAGACCTGTTGCTCTTCAAAAACTAAAATAACTAAAAAAAATTGTGGAGGTGGATACATAGAACTATAAAAACTAGATTTTTAAAAGCATGCATCTTTCCCATTGCAACATACGCCCGTGAGACCTGGAAACTTACTAAACAAGCTGAACAGCGCATAAATGCCTTTGAATATAAATGTTATAGACGAGTTCTAAGAATATCTTGGATACAGAAAAGAACAAATGCATCCATACAACAAGAGCTGAATATTGAAGAAGGTTGGCTACTAAAGACGATTTGAAATAATTTGGTCACTTGAAACATGAAAATTTGGAGAGAATAATCATGGAGGGGTATATGCCCGGGAAGAGAAGACGAGGAAGGCCAAAGAGAAGATGTGTGCAGGATGTGGCAGATGATCTCCAGATGGGTGTATCGGACGCGGGACATCTTGCTTATGAGCGAGAAGTTTTATGGGAGTGAAGTTCTGTAAAGAACATGCTACTGAATGAATGATGAAGGAGGGAACGAACGAAATCTATCGTATGGCAGATTAAAAACAAATTATCCCCAGCTCCACAATAAGTATCAGGAAATACCTTGGGAAGTAAAGATGGCAGGTGCAATACTGACCACATGGAGATCAGCTCGGCAGAAGGGATAAGAGTGCCCACTCTTACACTTCCGGTGTGCTGATGATGAGGTAGCTACACCGGTCAGTTGGACTAAAATGATGTGTCATTGACTTGGAGATGTAAATTACAAGTACCTCAGAAGTCAGAGTACCCGGGAAGGTTAACCCGGTCAACAAATGCCCGCAGAAGTTGGATGTGTCGGCCTAAAGGTGCAAGTAAACAGGCAAAATGCAATTACATCTGAAAAAACACTCCAAATGAACGCAGAAGAAGAAGAAGTCAGAGTGGGTTTGCCTGATGGTGAGGACACTAGTAATAGGGAAAGCTAATCCACAAGCAAAAATCAGTATAGAGCACTAGAAATAATAGTAGGACATTTATGGACTATGCTTCAGTTGAAAGCAAGCAAATGCAGAAATAAAAAGACAAACTGAGAAACATCTGATGGCAATGGAAGTGATGTTTCTGATGGCAATGGAAGTGATGTTTCTGCGGGATATTTAAAAATACCACAGACATATAGAACCAGTTTTGCTGTATGGAAGCGAATCTTGGAATGTAAATGAACAAATTGGGAAGAACTTAGAAGCAACAGAGATGTGGTTTTTGAGACGAGTGTTGCGAATTCCTTGGACTGCCAGAATAACTAACAATGATTGCCTCAAAGAGGCTAATTGAAACTAGAACACTGTATACAACAATAAGAAAGAGACAAACAGCTTTCTTTAGTCATGTGATGAGAAGAAAGGCATTGGAGAACATCGTGACAACTGGAAAGATCGAAGGGAAGAGAGGCAGAGGCAGACCATGATAAATGATGCTGGACGGATTGAGACGGTGGCATGGAGGAATATCATCGGCAGAGTTGATCCAGAATACCAAAGACCATGATCTGTAGAGAGCCATGAACACCTACGCCAGCCGGCAGGGCACTTGATGATGATGATGGTGATGACCACAGACAACCAGAAGATTGAAAATACAGTATTTTAGGAACCAAATAAAAACCACAAATTACTTCACAGAAATTAGACATGGGCAGTCAATGCTTTTTGGGGCAAGTTATGAGGAGCAGCAAGCTTTCAAACTTAATGACAACTGGCAAGATTGTTGGGAGGGGAACAAAGGGAAAATACCTGGATAGCTTGGCTGCACGGCATAATTGGGACAGGAATACAGACCTGATCCAAGTCAGGTGATCATGTGCGATGATAAACAATGTCTGGCCATGCATATTGACACAGCACATAATGATGATGGTAATGATGATAAGACTTCAATTTCTGTTGCAGTAACTACCATGGGATGACAAGTTAAAGCTTGTCTCACGGCAGACACTGCCTCCAAGTGTGGAGTTTTAGATGTTAACATTTACTAGGCTCTGTGGCAAAGGGGTTATGGACGCAGTTGGTGATCCTGCATACGGAGCATTTGAAACACAGCTACAGGCAATTTATCAGCAGACCGCCTTGCGTTTTGTATTTTTATAAAATGGTATGGATGCCAGTCGTTCAGAAAGCAATGGCAGATTACTGAACATAAGCTTGCCAAGAGATCACGACCAGCCAACAAATGCTGGGGTTGACTGCGATGTCCTGTAAAGAATACGCAATTAACTTTATATATATATACTAGGTCACAGCATAATGAGGTAGGGTCCCCTCCATGGGATTATCTGAACTGAATTCACAATAGCTCCAACTCTTGTATCCTTGCATGTTTCTTTTCTGTCCCCTCATGTAGACATTCCAAGTGGATGTCTGTTGTACAGTGCCTATCAGTGCTTGATGTGCTGATCTCCCTGGCCACCTACAGCAAGGGAGGTGATGGGGTCATGTGCAGACCAGAGTTTGTAGACGCCAAGGAGGGTTCTGAAGTAAGTCAACAGCATGTGATTGCCGGGCTGGGATGTTGAAGAATCTTGTGTACATGTGTGGGTTACAGACCAGAGTTTGTCGAAGAATCTTGTGTACATGTGAGGGTTACAGGCCAGAGTTTGTTGAAGAATCTTGTGTACATAGAGTTACAGGCCAGAGTTTGTTGAAGCCCAGGGGGTTACTGAAGTAAGTGAACATCGTGTACATGCTAGGCTAGTATGTTGAAGAATCTTGTGTACTTGTGGGAGTTACAGAAAAGAGGATTGACTTCATTGAACTTGGTTCTATCTCATATGGCTCGGTCTTCTTTCTGCGGAGCAGCCTGCCGAAAGCATCGCACTGAACACAAATTCCGTAGCTTCAGTGTCGACCCCCAGGCATTTGAAATAAACGGCACCTGTGAACCAAAATGATGGAGTTTGAAAAGGAACCCACAACCTTAGAGGCCTGAGGCTGGTAACTTGACCACTTCGCTTGACAACTGGGGGAGGGAGCACCATAATTGCGACCTTTGTACAATTGCTGTTGGTCTGGCCGAGCAGCTTGAAGACTGGGCTTCCATTCTGGAGACTGGGTTTCAATCCTTGGTAATGTGATGGATTTTTTTCTCTCGTGGACGCAAAGAAAACTCTAACCTGCACAGTTCGTAGAAATGCGCTAGCCAGGCGGCCTTAATTCCCCAAGCTCAAGTTCCCCCTGCCCTCCAGCGCAAGGTGCTTTAGGCAGTATTGTCAGTTGTCTGCCTGGTGGGTTATGAAGTATTGTCAGTTGTCTGCCTGGTGGGTTATGAAGTGATGAAGTCTAGAAGCTGCTTGCCCAAACAGTCGCCACACTGTGTACATAAGGGCTGGGAATTGTTTCTGTCTCTGATAAGTAAACATGCATTGTCTTATATCATCACCATCACGTGAACTGCCATATGATGTTGCATTCATGTCATCTCCGCAAATCTCAGTCCTAGGTCTTCTGGGTCACTTGACATTTCTCCATCTCTTAGGCCATCCAGCATGATTTATCGGATTCGCTGGGCTGGTCACTTGACTCGCACGCGTGCCAGATCACAGGCTCCCTAAACGAATTTTTTACAGCGAGTTGCGTTGTGGTGGGCGCTCTCGGGGTGGCCAGGGAAAACGCTTTGGAGACACTCTGAGGGTCTCACTGAGTGCTTTTGGAGTTCATCATGACACCTGGGAGACTGCAGCCGGAGACCGAAATTCATGGCTGCATCATTACGCAAGGGTGCAGTCACGTGTGAGGCAGCCGGGACTGCAGGAGCTGTGAAGAATAGGCAGGACAGAAAAACCATTGCAGGAAATCCTCCTCCAGAAACGTCAAGCATTCTTTGTCCACTTGTCAAAGAACATTTCGAGCCAAAATAGGCCTTATCAGCCATCTTAGAACTCTTGGCTCCATACTTTCAACCCCACTGGATGAAATGAATGGTCATCATCATTCTTGATGGACAAACAACAAACAAAATCTTGGTCTCAATCAGTCAGGTGCCATCTTCACAATGAAGATTGGCTGCAATGGATCACCAACACTGTCTCTCACCTTGATTATACATTCAGACTGCTTTTCATCCATCTCTTGATGTTATCTACCCACTTGTATCATTGTCTACATCTTGCTCACTTGCCTTCAACCTTACCCTTCCATTGTATTTTCATTTCTGTCTTGGAGTATTACGTTATGAGGTTCCAATTTCTTCCACAGGGGCCAGCTATCACTTGGTCTGCCACAGACTTTTCTACCGATGACCTTTCCTGTCATCATATTACAAAGTGCTTCTCTTCTGTTCTCATATCTTAGAAGATAGCTATTTGCAAAAGACCACCTTCATTGTACAGGAATCCTTCATTAGTGCACCAATCTTTTCCCATAAATCACACAGAGAAGAATCTCAGAACAGTGCACAAACTCACTAGCAATGACAATGAGCTACATAAACTATAAATATTCTTTCTTGTGTAAGTTTTCACATTTTAAATACTGCCAGAGTAAAGGTCTGTGCAGTATAATCTTCACACTTCTAATTGTTGATCGGATTTTTAACACGCACAGCGTACACATGGAACTTCCTGCTGTTTTACCCTTATCTGAGAGGACTAGATGTCCTGTCCATTATTCCGGTATCAGCGAATGATGTAACTTGGGGTCCTTATTTGCTAAAAATGTTTCTCCGTTGGATTTGGATCTGGCACTTCACTAATTCTTCTTTCGTTCACTTGAAATTTGTCTTTATCTGCAATGTTGTCTCTGGTATTAATTTTCACTGTACTTCACTAGTTAAATGTGAATATCATATCCCTGGGTCACTCCATTCCTGGGAGGGAGAGAGATAGAGAGAGGGAGAGAGAGAAAGAATAAACACTAACACCATATTTATCTATCCTAGACAACATGCCTTCTGAACATCCTAGTACTCTAAGCATTCTTCTGTCTTACTCTGTGGTATTTTTCAATTACCCTCCTTACAATTACCATAATAGTAATTAGTATTTGTCACATAGTAATGATTTTGGCACATTTCTAGTGCATGCGCGCTGTGTGTGTGTGTGTGTGTGTGTGTGTGTTTTTGTTTGTTGTTGTTGCAGTGTCAAATTAACCTAATCAGAGATGTATGAATGAAAGTGTTTACAAAATGAGTGATATCAGAAGGGTAGAATGTTAGAGAGGTCTGCATGCCAAATTCTTTAACTCTTTGAAAATAAAGTTTGGCCATTTGTTCTTCTACCACCCTTTCTTGCAGATCCATATTTGCTTCTGATTGCTAAAGAGTGCATTTATTTGCTCTTTTGACCATATTTTTTGTTTGTTGAATCATCAAGCCGATGTTGGAAATCCGAGATGGTCGACATCCATGTGTCACAAGAACTTACGAAGGAGGTGATTTTATTCCAAATGATACTCTTATTGGCATAAAAGATGTAAGTGATGTTTTATTGTTCTCTTAGCTCATTATACTTTAAAAAATTAATAGTAAATTATATACTGAATTATAACGTATCATCACTATGATAAGCATGTGCAGTTATGATTTACCATCTCACACGATTATCAGAGCCTTGGATCTGTGTTCTTATCAAGAGTCACTGTTGAATTACAGAGGTTATATAATGATGAAGGGGTTAAAGGTGAGAGGATTGACTTCCTTGCACATGATTCTATCCCATAAGGATCAAGTCTTCTTTCCACAGAGCGGCCTGTCTAAAGTGTCACAATGAGCACAAACTCCATAGCTGCAGCATCAATCTCCAGGGGGGGGGGGGGGGGGGGGGGGAATTGCACCCATGAACTGAATGACAAAGTTTTAAAATCAGCCTACTAAAGTTAATCTTGTATGGAATGGCCCAAAAATATTGTGATGATGGTGTATGCCCCCCCCCCCCCCCCCAATAATGTAGTGATAATTTACTACTAAGGTTAATGTTGGTGTTACAAGTGCAATTAGACGGGTGCGCTAGCATAGTTGATAGCAAACTGCGCTGGTAAAGCACGACCCGAAGCGGGTTCAACTCATGGGCTTGTCACGTATCAAAGTGAGGAAAAGATTGGACACCTATTCCTCCTTGCTGTCAGGCTTACAGAATGTAATAGCACTATAAAATCACAGACCAATAGCATAAAACTGCTTTGGGACACCTAAAAATACCCTCTTTAGTTACACACGACTAAATATTCTTATTGTGGGGATATTTAATTAAATATATAGTTTCTTCTTCTTCTTCTTCTTCTGCGTTCATCCAGATTTTTTTTCCGGATGTGACTGCGTTGTGCCTGTTTACAGCAGAGCTGTCTTCTTGCGCCGTTAGGCCGACACATCCGACTACTGCGGGCATTTGTTGACCGGGTTAACCTTCCCGGAAATATATAGTTTAATATTGCTAAAGTTTGAATTGTTTTATTTAAATACATGACACAATTTTGCTATTATGAGATGAAATTTTGAAATTAAACATGGTCAAATGTTGCTGTTACGAGGAAGGTTTTGTAAATTAAAATTTGTAAATTAAACATGATTAAATGTTGCTATATTGAAGACAGTTTTGTAAATTGAACAGGATTAAATGTTGCTAAATGTGGACAGTTTTTGTAAATTGAACAGGATTAAATGTTGCAGTAATGAGGACAGTTTGGTAAATCTTTCAATATTATGAAGAAGTGTGACATTATGTATTTGGTATAGGAAGCTGACGATGAAGATGGCACTTACTCACAAGCACAGGTTGTTCTGGTAACTGGACCAAACATGGGAGGGAAATCAACACTAATGCGCCAAGTTGGCCTTATCACTATTATGGCACAAATGGTAAGTCTGCAGATTTCTTCTTCTTTTTCATCTTCTTCTTCTTTTCCTCCTTCCTTTTATAATGTCCGCAACATACACATGGAGACATCCTATTTTACACCTTGTCTGAGAAGGACAGCTGTCTGATATATACATATTCTTTCTGAGTAAGCTTTCCCATTTGAAATGTTTGTCAGGACAGTGGTATGTATCTTCTATTCATCATAATTTCCAACTGCCAAAGGATTTTTAACATGCACAAGAGACCTCCTATATTTTACCCTTTTGAGATGACTAAGCATGCAATTCACCACCTGGAAATCAGAAGAAAGCATGACATCATTAAGTTCCTCTGGCCCTAAAAATATTGTCCTCAGCTGGATTCAAACCCTTCTTTTGAGTCAAAGACAGATGCCAATCTTCTGAGTTACTCAGATCTCCTACTTTTGAGTCGGAGACAGATGCCAATCTTCTGAGTCACCCAGACTCCTACTTTTGAGTCAGAGAAGGATGCCAATCTTCCGAGTCACTCAGACTCCTACTTTTGAGTCAGAGAAGGATGCCAATCTTCCGAGTCACTCAGATCTCCTACTTTTGAGTCTGAGACAGATGTCAATCATCTGAGTCACTAAAATCTCCTACTTTTGAGATAGAGACAGATGCCAATCTTCTGAGTTACTCAGATCTCCTACTTTGAGTCAGAGACAGATGCCAATCTTCTGAGCCACTCAAATCTCCTACTTTTGAGTCGAAGACAGATGCCAATCTTCTGAGTCTGTCAGATCTCATACTATCCTGGTCACGTGGCAGTAAGAGCCGATGTGCTGATATTGAAAGTTTTGTTTAGTTTTTGTGTGTGCTGATGAAGGCGTTCAGGCCATATTATCCATTCTGTCACTTGCGGTCTTTAAAAGTTGACCAATTCCACTTTGTTGTTTTGTTGATTTTCCCGTGAAAGTGCCTGTTGTAAGAATAGCAAAATGAGATAATTATGGAATTCTTGTGATAAATAATGATCTCTCTTGAACAGCGATACAGCATTTAATATTTTAAGCATATTTCAAGCATTTGAAACTATATAATATTCTTATACTAATACTTTGCTACTAATGTTAGACCTGCCGTATGTTGTAGTCACAAATGAACAATCTCGTGACATGTGAAATAAATTTTCGCAAAATGTATTTCAGAAATATTATAGTTACTAGATCTTCTTGTTTTACCCTTTAGGTTCCTAGTAGAGTATAGCTCCATAACTATGCTTGCCAAGTCCTTTGTAGGCTAATTCATGGTTGGATGTTTTTTCTGTGGTATGAGATGGCCAAACTAAGACCATCCCTCTTTAGTCCACGTTTATGACATGCACAGGAAGTCTACAGTGTTAAATTCTTTCTTTCCACTTTGGGGCCCTGGTAACACACGAAACTTCATCACAATCATTTGTGACAACAAATTGGGCTTGGCATCTTAAGACAATGCCAGGTAATGCTACATGCCTACAGTGAAAGTAGATTAGTTATAACAAGAAGTAGACAACAATGGTTAGATATCATAGGAGTCTATGCAAACAGATACTGTCAAGGTAACACACTTTGGTTCAAGAACATCAGACAAACAGGTAGAACTTGTAGTGGAACCTACAAGAGGAGGTTCATAAAATTACAACAATGGTATATAGTGAACAAGACAGGAACATTCATGACAAA
>JACEFZ010002806.1:0-39098 GCA_014155875.1 Cepaea nemoralis | reverse complement strand
CCCCTAGCCTTGGACTGTGCCCAGTTGTCCTCCCCTAGCGTTAGACTGTGCCAAGTTGTCCTCCCCTAGCTGTAGACTGTGCTGAGTTGTCCTCCCCTAGCCTTGGACTGTGCCCAGTTGTCCTCCCCTAGCCTTAGACTGTGCCCAGTTGTCCTCCCCTAGCCTTAGACTGTGCCCAGTTGTCCTCCCCTAGCCTTAGACTGTGCCCAGTTGTCCTCCCCTAGCCTTAGACTGTGCCCAGTTGTCCTCCCCTAGCCTTAGACTGTGCCCAGTTGCCCTCCCCTAGCCTTAGACTGTGTCCAGTTGTCCTCCCCTAGCCTTAGACTGTGCCCAGTTGTCCTCCCCTAGACTTGGACTGTGCCCAGTTGTCCTTCCCTAGCCTTGGACTGTGCCCAGTTGTCCTCCCCTAGCCTTGGACTGTCCCCAGTTGTCCTCCCCTAGACTTGGACTGTGCCCAGTTGTCCTCCCCTAGACTTGGACTGTGCCCAGTTGTCCTCCCCTAGACTTGGACTGTGCCCAGTTGTCCTCCCCTAGACTTGGACTGTGCCCAGTTGTCCTCCCCTAGACTTGGACTGTGCCCAGTTGTCCTCCCCTAGACTTGGACTGTGCCCAGTTGTCCTCCCCTAGACTTGGACTGTGCCCAGTTGTCCTCCCCTAGACTTGGACTGTGCCCAGTTGTCCTCCCCTAGACTTGGACTGTGCCCAGTTGTCCTCCCCTAGACTTGGACTGTGCCCAGTTGTCCTCCCCTAGACTTGGACTGTGCCCAGTTGTCCTCCCCTAGACTTGGACTGTGCCCAGTTGTCCTCCCCTAGACTTGGACTGTGCCCAGTTGTCCTCCCCTAGACTTGGACTGTGCCCAGTTGTCCTCCCCTAGACTTGGACTGTGCCCAGTTGTCCTCCCCTAGACTTGGACTGTGCCCAGTTGTCCTCCCCTAGACTTGGACTGTGCCCAGTTGTCCTCCCCTAGCCTTGGACTGTGCCCAGTTGTCCTCCCCTAGCCTTGAACTGTGCCCAGTTGTCCTCCCCTAGCCTTGGACTGTGCCCAGTTGTCCTCCCCTAGCCTTGGACTGTGCCCAGTTGTCCTCCCTAGCCTTGGACTGTGCCCAGTTGTCCTCCCCTAGCCTTGGACTGTGCCCAGTTGTCCTCCCCTAGCCTTGGACTGTGCCCAGTTGTCCTCCCCTAGCCTTGGACTGTGCCCAGTTGTCCTCCCCTAGCCTTGGACTGTGCCCAGTTGTCCTCCCCTAGCCTTGGACTGTGCCCAGTTGTCCTCCCCTAGCCTTGGACTGTGCCCAGTTGTCCTCCCCTAGCCTTGGACTGTGCCCAGTTGTCCTCCCCTAGCCTTGGACTGTGCCCAGTTGTCCTCCCCTAGTCTTGGACTGTGCCCAGTTGTCCTCCCCTAGCCTTGGACTGTGCCCAGTTGTCCTCCCCTAGCCTTGGACTGTGCCCAGTTGTCCCCTAGCCTTGGACTGTGCCCAGTTGTCCTCCCCTAGCTTTGGACTGTGCCCAGTTGTCCTCCCCTAGCCTTGGACTGTGCCGTTGTCCTCCCCTAGTGTTAGACTGTGCCAAGTTGTCCTCCCCTAGCTGTAGACTGTGCTGAGTTGTCCTCCCCTAGCATTGGACTGTGCCCAGTTGTCCTCCCCTAGCATTGGACTGTGCCCAGTTGTCCTCCCCTAGCCTTGGACTGTGCCCAGTTGTCCTCCCCTAGTCTTGGACTGTGCCCAGTTGTCCTCCCCTAGCATTGGACTGTGCCCAGTTGTCCTCCCCTAGCCTTGGACTGTGCCCAGTTGTCCTCCCCTAGCCTTGGACTGTGCCCAGTTGTCCTCCCCTAGCCTTGGACTGTGCCCAGTTGTCCTCCCCTAGCCTTGGACTGTGCCCAGTTGTCCTCCCCTAGCCTTGGACTGTGCCCAGTTGTCCTCCCCTAGCCTTAGACTGTGCCCAGTTGTCCTCCCCTAGCCTTAGACTGTGCCCAGTTGCCCTCCCCTAGCCTTAGACTGTGCCCAGTTGTCCTCCCCTAGCCTTAGACTGTGAACAGTTGTCCTCCCCTAGCCTTAGACTGTGCCCAGTTGTCCTCCCCTAGCCTTAGACTGTGCCCAGTTGTCCTCCCCTAGCCTTGGACTGTGCCCAGTTGTCCTCCCCTAGCCTTGGACTGTGCCCAGTTGTCCTCCCCTAGCCTTGGACTGTGCCCAGTTGTCCTCCCCTAGCCTTGGACTGTGCCCAGTTGTCCTCCCCTAGCCTTGGACTGTGCCCAGTTGTCCTCCCCTAGCCTTGGACTGTGCCCAGTTGTCCTCCCCTAGCCTTGGACTGTGCCCAGTTGTCCTCCCCTAGCCTTGGACTGTGCCCAGTTGTCCTCCCCTAGCCTCCCCCTAATTTAATTAATTCCTGTTTTTCCTCAAGACATGACCAAACCTCTTCCAGATGTGTGGGGTCATAATCTGGCACTGGTGAAGTTTGCCACCAGTGCTTCTTGCTATAACCAAACACCAGAGAAACTTGGAACAAATGATACATGTCACAATCCTGATCACCTGTGTGTTATCGAGGAACCTATGGGGAGCCCAGGAATGTGGGCGCAAATTGGCTACCTCATTCCATGAAAATAATTGTTAATTGTAATATCCAATTAATGATGAACAAATCTACCAGAGCTTGGGAATGAGTTGGTTGAGGACTTATGTTTCATCAGGAGATGACAAGTAGAAGAGGATGAAGAGACAATCCTTGATATCTGACAGATCATGGCAAGTAGAAGAGGATGAAGTGACAATCCTTGATATCTGACAGATCATGGCAAGTAGAAGAGGATGAAGAGACAATCCTTGATATCTGACAGATCATGGCAAGTAGAAGAGGATGAAGAGACAATCCTTGATATCTGACAGATCATGGCAATTGATATCTGACAGATCATGGCCAGTAGAAGAGGATGAAGAGACAGTCCTTGATATCTGACAGATCATGGCAAGTAGAAGAGGATGAAGAGACAGTCCTTGATATCTGACAGATCATGGCTGGACTGTTTGGGCAAATAGAAGAGGATGAAGAGACAATCCTTGACATCTGACAGATCATGGCTGGACTGTTTGGGCAAGTAGAAGAGGATGAAGAGACAATCCTTGATATCTGGCAGATCATGGCAAGTAGAAGAGGATAAAGAGACAATCCTTGATATCTGACAGATCATGGCAAGTAGAAGAGGATGAAGAGACAATCCTTGATATCTGACAGATCATGGCAAGAGGATGAAGAGACAGTCCTTGATATCTGACAGATCATGGCAAGTAGAAGAGGATGAAGAGACAGTCCTTGATATCTGACAGATCATGGCAAGCAGAAGAGGATGAAGGGACAATCCTTGATAACTGACAGATCATGGCAAGTAGAAGAGGATGAAGAGAATCCTTGATATCTGACAGATCATGGCAAGTAGAAGAGGATGAAGAGACAGTCCTTGATATCTGACAGATCATGGCTGGACTGTTTGGGCAAGTAGAAGAGGATGAAGAGACAGTCCTTGATATCTGACAGATCATGGCAAGTAGAAGAGAATGAAGAGACAATCCTTGATATCTGACAGAGCATGGCAAGTAGAAGAGGATGAAGAGACAGTCCTTGATATCTGACTGATCATGGCAAGTAGAAGAGGATGAAGAGACAGTCCTTGATATCTGACAGATCATGGCAAGTGAAGAAGATGAAGAGACAATCCTTGATATCTGACAGATCATGGCAAGTAGAAGAGGATGAAGAGACAGTCCTTGATATCTGACAGATCATGGCAAGTAGAAGAGGATTAAGAGACAGTCCTTGATATATGACAGATCATGGCAAGTAGAAGAGGATGAAGAGACAGTCCTTGATATCTGACAGATCATGGCAAGTAGAAGAGGATGAAGAGACAATCCTTGATATCTGACAGATCATGGCAAATAGAAGAGGATGAAGAGACAATCCTTGATATCTGACAGATCATGGCAAATAGAAGAGGATGAAGAGACAATCCTTGATATCTGACAGATCATGGCAAATAGAAGAGGATGAAGAGACAATCCTTGATATCTGACAGATCATGGCAAGTAGAAGAGGATGAAGAGACAATCCTTGATATCTGACAGATCAGGCTGGTGTGTTGGGTAATGGTTGATATACAGTTGGGTTTAGAGCCATTGTGAGTGTTTACAATTCACCACCGTAAGTCTTGGGCTAATGGTGCATGAATGACACGCATGAAAGCTTACATCTGGTGAGTTGGGAAACCAGTGGATACAACAGTCTACTGATCTAGCACAGGGATAATTTGGAGGCTGGCATTCAGATGGGTCACCTCATATTAGCCACACAAGGAGAGAGTGAAGTCTGGATGAAGTCTCAGATTGTAGTTGGCCCTGTAGGTCTTGGAGTCAGCATGGCTGAATGGATAAGAACGCGTGTGCTTAAACATCTGGTGTGCTGATGTCGAGGTAAGGGGTTCAACCCCTAGACCAGACAGTTGGAATAAAATGTTAACTTCTCGTCCTTGACTTGGGGACGCAAATTACAAGTACCTCTGAAATTGGAATGGGTTCACCTGATGGCAAGGGACACTGGTAATAGGGAAAGCTAATCCACACACAAAATTAGTCCAGTTGCTACTAGAAGTAGTACATATGGACTACACTTGAGTTAAAAGCTAGTGAGCCCAAAAAAAGGTCTTGAGGCCTAGCTAGAGTAGATGTTTGTATATATTTGTTTGAGAATGTGTTCACGGTTCCTTGTATTATCTTGAGGCCTAGCTAGAGTAGCTGTTTGTAAATATTTGTTTGAGAATGTGTTCACGGTTCCTTGTATTATCTTGAGGCCTAGCTAGAGTAGCTGTTTGTAAATATTTGTTTGAGAATGTGTTCACGGTTCCTTGTATTATCTTGAGGCCTAGCTAGAGTAGCTGTTTGTATATATTTGTTTGAGAATGTGTTCACGGTTCCTTGTATTATCTTGAGGCCTAGCTAGAGTAGCTGTTTGTAAATATTTGTTTGAGAATGTGTTCACGGTTCCTTGTATTATCTTGAGGCCTAGCTAGAGTAGCTGTTTGTATATATTTGTTTGAGAATGTGTTCACGGTTCCTTGTATTATCTTGAGGCCTAGCTAGAGTAGCTGTTTGTAAATATTTGTTTGAGAATGTGTTCACGGTTCCTTGTATTATCTTGAGGCCTAGCTAGAGTAGCTGTTTGTATATATTTGTTTGAGAATGTGTTCACGGTTCCTTGTATTATCTTGAGGCCTAGCTAGAGTAGCTGTTTGTAAATATTTGTTTGAGAATGTGTTCACGGTTCCTTGTATTATCTTGAGGCCTAGCTAGAGTAGCTGTTTGTAAATATTTGTTGAGAATGTGTTCACGGTTCCTTGTATTATCTTGAGGCCTAGCTAGAGTAGCTGTTTGTAAATATTTGTTTGAGAATGTGTTCACGGTTCCTTGTATCTATCTGAGGCCTAGCTAGATTAAGAGCTGTTTGTAAAATTGTTTGAGAATGTGCTCACGGTTCCTTGTATTATCTTGAGCCTAGCTAGAGTAGCTGTTTGTAATATTTGTTTGAGCAATGTGCTCCGGTCCTTTATTATCTGAGGCCTAGCTAGAGTAGCTGTTTGTTAAATGGATTGAGGAATGTGTTCACGGTTACTTGTATTATCTTAGGCCTAGCAGGTAGCGTTTGGTTATATGATTGAGGAATGGTTCACGTTCCTGGGAATTATCTTGAGGCCAGCTAGAGTAGCTGTTTGTATATACTTGATTGAGAAGGTGTTCACGGTCTTGTATTTCTTGAGGCCTAGCTAGCAGTAGCTGTTTGTTAAAATATTGGCTTGAGAATGTGCCTCACGGTTCCTTTTTTTTTATATATTGATGAAGCTAGAGGTAGCTGTTTGTAACTATTTGTTTGAGAATGTGTTCACGATTCCTTGTATTATCTGAGGCCTAGCTAGAAGCGTTGTAAATATTGTTTGAGAATTTGGGTCACGGGTCCTTGGATTATCTTGAGGCCATAGCTAGAGTAGCTGTTTGTAATATTGTTTGAGAATGTGTTCACGGTTCCTTGTTATTATCTTGAGGCGCAAGCTAGAGTAGCTGTTTGTATATATTTGATGAGAATCGTGTTCTACGGTTCCTTGTATTATCTTGAGGCCTAGCTAGAGTAGCCTGTTCTTGATATATTTGATTGAGATGTCTGTTCACGGTTCTTGTATTATCTTGAGGCCTAGCTAGAGTAGTAGCTGTTTGTATCTATTGATTGAGAATGGTTCACGTTCCTTGAGGCCTAGCTAGAGTAGCTGTTTGTAAATATTTGTTTGAGAATGTGCTCACGGTTCCTTGTATTATCTTGAGGCCTAGCTAGAGTAGATGTTTGTATATATTTGTTTGAGAATGTGTTCACGGTTCCTTGTATTATCTTGAGGCCTAGCTAGAGTAGCTGTTTGTAAATATTTGTTTGAGAGTGTGTTCACGGTTCCTTGTATTATCTTGAGGCCTAGCTAGAGTAGCTGTTTGTAAATATTTGTTTGAGAATGTGTTCACGGTTCCTTGTATTATCTTGAGGCCTAGCTAGAGTAGCTGTTTGTATATATTTGTTTGAGAATGTGTTCACGGTTCCTTGTATTATCTTGAGGCCTAGCTAGAGTAGCTGTTTGTAAATATTTGTTTGAGAATGTGTTCACGGTTCCTTGTATTATCTTGAGGCCTAGCTAGAGTAGCTGTTTGTATATATTTGTTTGAGAATGTGTTCACGGTTCCTTGTATTATCTTGAGGCCTAGCTAGAGTATCTGTTTGTAAATATTTGTTTGAGTATGTGTTCACGGTTCCTTGTATTATCTTGAGGCCTAGCTAGAGTAGCTGTTTGTATATATTTGTTTGAGAATGTGTTCACGGTTCCTTGTATTATCTTGAGGCCTAGCTAGAGTAGCTGTTTGTAAATATTTGTTTGAGAATGTGTTCACGGTTCCTTGTATTATCTTGAGGCCTAGCTAGAGTAGCTGTTTGTAAATATTTGTTTGAGAATGTGTTCACGGTTCCTTGTATTATCTTGAGGCCTAGCTAGAGTAGCTGTTTGTAAATATTTGTTTGAGAGTGTGTTCACGGTTCCTTGTATTATCTTGAGGCCTAGCTAGTGTAGCTGTTTGTATATATTTGTTTGAGAATGTGTTCACGGTTCCTTGTATTATCTTGAGGCCTAGCTAGAGTAGCTGTTTGTAAATATTTGTTTGAGAATGTGTTCACGGTTCCTTGTATTATCTTGAGGCCTAGCTAGAGTAGCTGTTTGTAAATATTTGTTTGAGAGTGTGTTCACGGTTCCTTGTATTATCTTGAGGCCTAGCTAGAGTAGCTGTTTGTATATATTTGTTTGAGAATGTGTTCACGGTTCCTTGTATTATCTTGAGGCCTAGCTAGAGTAGCTGTTTGTATATATTTGTTTGAGAATGTGCTCACGGTTCCTTGTATTATCTTGAGGCCTAGCTAGAGTAGCTGTTTGTAAATATTTGTTTGAGAATGTGTTCACGGTTCCTTGTATTATCTTGAGGCCTAGCTAGAGTAGCTGTTTGTAAATATTTGTTTGAGAGTGTGTTCACGGTTCCTTGTATTATCTTGAGGCCTAGCTAGAGTAGCTGTTTGTATATATTTGTTTGAGAATGTGTTCACGGTTCCTTGTATTATCTTGAGGCCTAGCTAGAGTAGCTGTTTGTAAATATTTGTTTGAGAATGTGTTCACGGTTCCTTGTATTATCTTGAGGCCTAGCTAGAGTAGCTGTTTGTAAATATTTGTTTGAGAGTGTGTTCATGGTTCCTTGTATTGTATGTGATATGAATGAAACTACATGAACATCTGATCAACGTTGTTGTGTGGCACCCTGGGAAAAAAAATGATCCTACCTTGACTCCTTCACCTGTAAGGGCAGAGCAGGCCTGGATCTGCCATTCCCTGTCCCTGATTGAGTTCAGATTCAAACCTTCAGCAATCTCACTGGCCTTGGCAGCTGTAAGTAGATCTTGTTTATTGGCGAAGATGAGCACCGGAACACCCGCCAGCTTCTCCTCCTCCAACAGCTCTGTCATCTCCTGGTGTTGACACAGGACTCACATTATTAGAAATTAGAGTTTAAAAAATGATAGTTCCATATCGTTTACAGGACATGGCAGTTAACCCAAGTGTTTTTTGTTGTTTTTAATATTTGTGGCAAATTTACGTTCAGTAGTTTGCCATTGTTTTCTGAACGACCAGCACTCATACCTTTGTATGGGAACCAACTCAAGGCAGTCTGTTTCCAAATTGTCCGCGTGTTTCAAACACGGTATGCGGAATTACGAATTCTTCTTCTTCTTCTTTGCGCTCATCCGGAGCGTTTTTCAGATGTGATTGCGGTGTGTCCAGTTAGGCACCCTTGGGCTAAAACCCTTAGGCCAAGACATCTGACTTTCAGCGTGTATTTTTGACAGGTTAGCATTCCTGTGGGACTCTCACTTTTGTGGTGCCGTCCACATTCCAGCTTGTCAAGTTGGAATTGTTGAATGCTTCTCGATCAGCCCTCAAGGGAAGGCAGGGACAGTCCATGGCATTTTCCGCCATCCAGGGTGGCTTCCATAGTTGCAGAACCAACACATAGCGCCCTGGTGCTGGGCTCACTGAGAGAATCGTCACGTCCTGCTCATGGCTACTTTAATTCCTCACTTCAATATATTGGGCATTTCGTTCACCACGGGCCTTTCCCGCACAAACCAGACCGGTCTGCAGACGGTATCCACTCAGCGAGTTTTTGATTCGGACATGTGCTTGTCGTTGTGCCCGGACAGAGCTGTTCCAGGCACGATGGAAATTCGGAAAACTAGCTAGTCAGAGCTGTTCCGGACAAGAGCGGCGTTCAGAGACTAGGTAGTCAGAGCTGTTTCTAGCACGAGAGACATTCGGACAAGACATTTCACTCGGACGTAAAAGCGTAGCGCCAATTTTTATTTTGCCACCTGTACGACTGCACTTTCAACTTCGGCAGGCATTTTTAATGAGGTTAGCCTTCCTCGGGTCTCGTGGCACATGTGACTTATTGTTAAGATGTCGCCCACATCTCAGCTGGTCAAGATATAACGGTCAAAGACATCACGGTCAACCCTCAAGGGAAGGCAGGGGCAGAATTACAAATTGTATTCATAACCCCTTTGCCACAGCGCCAGTATAAATAAGACGTTACTTAAAATTTATGACAATAATTTATGCAAAAGCACATGCACACAAACAAACATTTGCGCTACCCAAAAACTTAAATTTCTTCACTGCAGACGCACCATATGCTTTCTGAAGCAAGGCGAATGCCTCTGAAGAAAACTTCTCAAACAAAACAAAATGTGTCGCGTTTAAATTGCTCAGTCCAGGACATTTTCAACTCCAACAATGCTACGTGCACAACACAACAGTGTTTGTCACTCTACTTGAAGAATGAATGAGGTCATATCAACACTGTTGTTTCATGAAGGTCACGACCATCTTATTAAACTAAATTTCCCCGAAACAACAGATTAATCCAATACAAGTCGATGATTGTGGGATATTCTTAAGCTATCTCCTATATCTAAGATAATAAAATGATTGAATGCGACACACAGGGTGAATAAGGCAACTCTTTGTGTTGCCATACGTTTAACAAGTGAAGTGAATATTTACTTTCTAGCCTGCCTTTTGTCAGTTTTTCAGGTTTTAGTCAGGTTAGCATGCTGACGAGGGTGAGGACGGGCAGACTTCGTGCGGAGTGGCTTGCTTCACTTCGGAGGTCACGGGTGACAAGCATCGCCTGGATCTTTTCTCCGGGACATGCCGGTGTGCTGGGAAATGAACAGGCGGACAGATTGGCTGGCTCTGCAGAACTTGGTGGAGTACTGATACATGACAAGGCAGACGTGGTTGCGGCCTTGTGGGAGCACGTGCACACCTCGGAGGAGCAAATGGATTACCATGGTCTGGCAAGAATGAGACAACGAGGAGTGACGAAGGGATCTGGCCGACGCTCAACGCTCAGAGGAAAGGCAAGACGGACTTATAATCAGAGTGCCACTAGCACTATTAGTGTTGCAACTCTTCGCTGGCTGCTGAGGATGGGGACGGAGCACTTATGGGAATGCCCCGAATGCTGTGATGTCGATTCCTAAATCAATCAATCAATCAGATTTTAGTTTTAGGCTCAATAAACAAGGACCCCGTTGTGTGTTCAGAAAAGTTTCCAAGACAAGACTCTTGTTTGCTGTATACAAGGTGGTCTCGAGGTATGGTGTCTGCCCCGAGTGCTGGAGGTCCCGGGTTCAGGCCCTGGTGAGGGCCAGGACTTTTTCACGTGGACTTCTAGTAATAAAATGTCCCCTGTTCTCTGGGTAGTTAGATAGGACGCCCGTGTGTTTTGTTGCGCACGTAAAAAATCCCTTGGCAGTTGGAAATCAAAAAAGAGTAGCCTAACAGCACTGCATGGGCAAAATTTAGAGTTAAAAATTTACCCAAAGTATTTCAGGATCATCGCAGGTGCTACGGAGTTCGTGCAATGAGATGAGATTCTCTGGACTCAGGCTTGAGTTAGGAGTAGAACGGAGCACTTATGGGTACACCTGTGTGCCATGATGTTGATCCATCGACTAAACTAAACTAAACTATACAAGGTGTTCACTGTCTCCGCTATTCTGCTGACCCATTGACTGTGGCATCTGTGTGTTAGATTATTTCTGCTCTTTGTCTTAATTTCTTAATTATGTACTTTATAACCATTTTTCCCAATGATAAATATACAGAGATGAGAAATAACACAATGCTGGCTATATAGGGTTACTCACATCACCAGTTTCCTCAAATCTCTTCCTGTCTGAACTATCAATGACGTAAATCTGAAATATGAAGTGTTTGCAGCAGATCAGTGACAATTCACACGATACACGTTGATACAGATTGGTACAAATATAAGTCCTGTACTTCACGGCACGTAAGTTGTACGAGATATTCAAAAGTTAAAAAAAAAGCAAATACAATAACTGCATTCTACAATTAAAAATGAAATAATTCAATACTTTCGTTGTTATCCCTTATGAATGCCTTTTATTCTTCCAGGTGGCCTTACCTGTCAGGGTTTACCGTGGTTGGGTACAGAACACAGAACACACAGAACCATGCGTTAATGACCCCGCTCAAGGAGTGCAGAGAGTGATGTGGAGGCAGACATCTGCGAAGTGACTCCTGTCAACCAGTAATACAACCACACAGTGTTTCTGTTACTAAACCTTGGACAGACTTCATCAGTCTACACCATGACAGAATATTCACTGGCCATAAGACAAGCTCAGCAACTGCTTCAGTGTCTGTAGGGGTAAGCCATGCCTCAGATTGCTGGCAATGAAGGTGGTTTCTGTTTGCAGACGTAATCTTCATTAGCCAACAGCAGCACTGATGATCACAGGTTCAGAACAGACGTCACTCAGGTGATGAACACAGCGTTACAGGTGGCTGTTTGCTGGTGGGTGAGCTCTACCAAGAGAGACGTGTTCTAGCTTCGTGCTCATTCAGGACACATGTGTACATGTGTAACTGTCTTTAGCAGAGACTGAGACTCAGACACTATGACTGCCCTGTTTACTTGAGGCACTGTGTACAGGACAGCATTCTGTCCCTCTGTTATCCTGCTGTCCCCCTATTACTCTGCTGTCGCTGTTTTTCTGCTGTGCCTCTGTTATTCTGCTGTCCCTGTTATTCTGCTGTCCCCCTGTTATTCTGCTGTCCCACTGTTACTCTGCTGTCCTTCCGTTACTCTGCTGTCCCTGTTATTCTGCTGTCCTTCTGTTATTCTGCTGTCCCACTGTTACTCTGCTGTCCTTCCGTTACTCTGCTGTCCCTGTTATTCTGCTGTCCTTCTGTTATTCTGCTGTCCCTGTTATTCTGCTGTCCCCCTGTTATTCTGCTGTCCTTCTGTTATTCTGCTGTCCCCCTGTTATTCTGCTGACACTGTTATTCTGCTGTCCTTCTGTTATTCTGCTGTCCCCCTGTTATTCTGCTGACCTTGTTATTCTGCTGACACTGTTATTCTGCTGTCCTTCTGCTGACCCTGTTATTCTGCTGCCCTTCTGTTATTCTGCTGTCCCCCTATTATTCTGCTGACCCTGTTATTCTGCTGTCCCCCTATTATTCTGCTGACCCTGTTATTCTGCTGTCCCTGTTATTCTGCTGTCCTTCTGTTATTCTGCTGACCCTGTTATTCTGTTGTCCTTCTGTTATTCTGTTGTCCCCCTGTTATTCTGCTGTCCTTCTGTTACTCTGCTGTCCCTCTGTTACTCTGCTGTCCCTCTGTTATTCTGCTGTCCCTGTTATTCTGCTGTCCCCCTGTTATTCTGCTGTCCCCCTGTTATTCTGCTGTCCTTCTGTTATTCTGCTGACACTGTTATTCTGCTGTCATTCTGCTGACCCTGTTATTCTGCTGCCCTTCTGTTATTCTGCTGTTCCCCTATTATTCGGCTGACCCTGTTATTCTGCTGTCCCCCTGTAATTATGCTGTCCTTCTGTTATTCTGCTGTCCCCATGTTCTTCTGCTTCCTTCTGGTATTCTGCTGTCCCCCTGTTATTCTGCTGTCCCCCTATTATTCTGCTGACCCTGTTATTCTGCTGTCCCCCTGTTATTATGCTGTCCCTGTTATTCTGCTGACCCTTCTGTTATTCTGCTGACCCTGTTATTCTGTTGTCCTTCTGTTATTCTGTTGTCCCTGTGTTATTCTGCTGTCCCCATGTTATTCTGCTTCCTTCTGGTATTCTGCTGTCCCCCTGTTATTCTGCTGTCCCCCTATTATTCTGCTGACCCTGTTATTCTGCTGTCCCCCTGTTATTATGCTGTCCCCCTGTTATTATGCTGTCCCTGTTATTCTGCTGACCCTGTTATTCTGCTGACCCTGTTATTCTGCTGTCCTTCTGTTATTCTGCTGACCCTGTTATTCTGTTGTCCTTCTGTTATTCTGTTGTCCATGTGTTATTCTGCCGTCCCTCTGTGATTCTGTTGCCCCATAACTTTTGGGGTCTGCCTCTAGATTCCCTGAGCTTCTGATGAAGGGACTCCCTCCTGCTGTGATGTCCTAGAGGGAATTTCTTGACTTTTAAAAATTATCAACTAAACATCAAAACACACTTACCAACAAATCTGTGTTCTCAAAGTAGTTTTTCCAGTACGGGCGAATGCGCCGCTGCCCACCAATGTCCCATACGTTGAGCTTAAAGCCTTTTGATTGCACAGATTTGATATTAAAACCCTGGGGACACAAGCAACCCATGTTGGATTACGTAGGCTAGAGTGTGCACCCAGCACCGGCTGACACGGCTCAATCATCAGAAGACATGGTAATACACATTGCTTATGTTTATAACATTCATTTGACAATGTTTTTTTTTCTTATAAGAATGTAACATGCACAATGATGAATGAAAGATGAGTGATTGAAAGGGCCGAATGTAAGATAGGCTTGCATGCCCAATTTGTGACCCTCTGAAAATAAAGTTTGTTCATTCGTTCGAAGATCATATGTAAGGATTCCACACACCAATGGCATGTCCGGCTCCAGACAAGTATGGTAAATTAATGATTTCCACAACAGAGAATGCCTCTCTACATGTTTAAATGTATGAAGTCACATACTTGCACGTGTCAAGTTATAACACTTGGAAGCAGCTAGAAATAAGATGAAGGATAAAGAAGAATGAGACCTGGAGGAGGTAGGTGTCGTTGACTGAAGCCAGGTCAAAAACAACACAGATAAGTGAATACAGGGGGAACTTTCAGCCAGGAGTACTGCAGCATGAGAAAGTACCATCACTGTTATATGTGGACATAAGTCAAGCTGAATGGTAGATAAGATCAGCTTCAGTTTAAGGGCACCATCATCTGAGGTATCTAAAAAGAAATAGCATCACGTGAGGATATGTTTGGTGAAATAGTGACATCAGGTGGAAGTTCAAATTAAGTCAAGCTGACATGCAACTAGTGTCAAGGTCTCAGTCAAGCTGACATGCAACTACAGTGTCAAGGTCTCAGTCAAGCTGACATGCAAATAGTGTCAAGGCCGCACAAGCAATCATCTCATATTCACAGACTAGTGGTTGATGACAAGTGTCACGAGTATGAAGGTCAAGTCTGACTGTATACGACAGAAATATGAGATATGGTGTCTGAGGTGAATAGGCTAAACAATGAGGACAGTTTGCAGTGTTCAGGTACAAGCAAAATGATCGTTTGGAGGACAACATGGTGATCCCAGGGGGAAAGGATATGGATGGGCCAGACATCATCAACGCCATCAGAGAGTCCGGATAAAGAAATGACTTCAAAGACATGTATCCATTCACTTTCTCCAGAGTGAAGGAGATGGCAGTGAAGTGTCGCACCACTGGGCACAAACATTTTTACAACAGCTCAAGAAACATGACACAGAACTGATGTAAATGATGTAAGTATGTATGCAAGTATGTATGTATGTTTAGGCATGTGTAAGTATGTATGCAAGTATGTATGTATGTTTAGGCATGTGTAAGTATGTATGGAAGTATGTATGTATGTTTAGGCATGTGTAAGTATGTATGCAAGTATGTATGTATGTTTAGGCATGTGTAAGTATGTATGCAAGTATGTATATATGTATGTGTAGGCATGTGTATGTGTATCTGGCTGCCTGCCTGTCTCATAACATGGAATATATACAGTTTATGTTCACAATTTTTATTTGACAATGCTGTTTTTTTTTCGGCAAATGTAACATTCAAACTATATAATTATTGTACAAAAGATAAATGATTGGAAGGACTGAATGTAACACAGGCCTGCATGCCCAATTTGTGACCCTTTGAAAATAAAGTTTGTTTGTTCCATCATCTTTCCAGATATGGACACATAATGGTGTTGGTTAGTTGCATATCCTTTACAGGTCGTCGCAGTCAACATCAGCAATTTGTTTGCTGTTGTGATCTCTTGGCAAGTTTGCGTTCAGTAGTTTGCCATTGCTTTCTGAAAGGCTGACACCCATATCATATTGTAAAAAACTAACACAAGGGGATCTGCTGCCGAATCACCCACAGCTGTGTTTGTAACGCGATTATGCAGGATCACGAACTGTGTCCGTAACTCCTTTGCCATGGAGCCGGCACATAATGGTGTGCTCAATAAATACATCATCAAGATGAAAATATCTCAACAAGAAAAACACAACCAGGCAATCGTCATGCTGTAGTGTGTCTGCTACCTGTGTGGGTGTAATGTGGGAGATGTCCTCTGAGGCTAATACTTTGAGTAGAGTTGTCTTCCCTGCGTTGTCAAGACCCAGTAGAAGTATTCTGAGCTCCACATCAGGGTTGGATCTTAACTTCCTGAGCAGAGACAGTAAGCCCTAGAAACAGAATATACATGTATATAATATATACATCAGTTTATGACAGTCGCAGGTATATATAGCACAATTGAGAAAGAAAGAGGATGCTCCAGCTCTTTAACTTCAGGGAGTGACTTGCCTGCTAGCCTCACATGTGTACTACACTCCAACACTCTTATAGCCGATGGCAGCGGATAATGTGTATGTGTGATATGTTCGCATGTGCGTGTTCTCCAATTTTTTTTTTTCTAATGCCCCTCCCTACTTTTTTTCATAACAATAGCAGCATCCACTAAATACTGTAAATCTTTTTCATCGTCTACATATCCCAACACACTGCATCCGTTCCCTCATCATCATCATAGTTGGCATTGTTATCTTTTGTAATCACCATCTTCTTTATCATCAATACCTCCTCACTAGCAATATCATCATCTTCTTGTTTTACATAATTGGTACCAACATTGCATTTACCATCATCGTCACTCTCAGCAACTTGTGTTCTCATCTTTAAGCTTCTACTCACACTTGTACTACACTCCAACACTCTTATTGCTGATGGCAGTGGAGTGACTTGCCTGCTAGCCCTGTGGTCACATGTGTACTACACTCCAACACTCTTATTGATGATGGCAGCGGAGTAACTTGCCTGCTAGCCTCACATGTGTACTACACTCCAACACTCTTATTGCTGATAGCAGAAGAGTGACTTGCCTGCTTACCCTGTGGTCACATGTGTACTACACTCCAACAATCTTATTGCCGATGGCAGCGGAGTAACTTGCCTGCTAGCCCTGTGGTCACATGTGTACTACACTCCAACACTCTTATTGCTGATGGCAGCGGAGTAACTTGCCTGCTAGCCCTGGGGTCACATGTGTACTACACTCCAACACTCTTATTGCTGATGGCAGCGGAGTAACTTGCCAGTTAGCCTCACATGTGTACTACACTCCAACACTCTTATTGCTGATGGCAGCGGAGTAACTTGCCTGCTAGCCTCACATGTGTACCACACTCCAACACTCTTATTGCTGATGGCAGCGGAGTAACTTGCCTGCTAGCCCTGTGGTCACATGTGTACTACACTCCAACACTCTTATTGCTGATGGCAGCGGAGTAACTTGCCTGCTAGCCCTGGGGTCACATGTGTACTACACTCCAACACTCTTATTGCTGATGGCAGCGGAGTAACTTGCCAGTTAGCCTCACATGTGTACTACACTCCAACAATCTTATTGTTGATGGCAGCGGAGTGACTTGCCTGCTAGCCTCACATGTGTACTACACTCCAACAATCTTATTGCTGATGGCAGCGGAGTAACTTGCCAGTTAGCCTCAGATGTGTACTACACTCCAACACTCTTATTGCTGATGGCAGCGGAGTGCCTTGCCTGCTAGCCCTGTGGTCACATGTGTACTACACTCTAACACTCTTTTTGCTGATAGCAGAAGAGTGACTTGCCTGCTAACCCTGTG
Organism: Cepaea nemoralis; assembly: GCA_014155875.1. Taxonomy (NCBI): domain Eukaryota; kingdom Metazoa; phylum Mollusca; class Gastropoda; order Stylommatophora; family Helicidae; genus Cepaea; species Cepaea nemoralis. Next base: position 22,240 of record JACEFZ010002806.1, on the reverse strand, counting down.
GTCACATGTGTACTACACTCCAACACTCTTATTGCTGATGGCAGCGGAGTAACTTGCCTGCTAGCCCTGTGGTCACATGTGTACTACACTCCAACACTCTTATTGCTGATGGCAGCGGAGTAACTTGCCTGCTAGCCTCCATGTGTACTACACTCTAACACTCTTTTTGCTGATAGCAGAAGAGTGACTTGCCTGCTAACCCTGTGGTCACATGTGTACTACACTCTAACACTCTTTTTGCTGACAGCAGAAGAGTGACTTGCCTGCTAACCCTGTGGTCACATGTGTACTACACTCCAACACTCTTATTGCTGATGGCAGCGGAGTAACTTGCCTGCTAGCCCTGGGGTCACATGTGTACTACACTCCAACACTCTTATTGCTGATGGCAGCGGAGTAACTTGCCTGCTAGCCTCACATGTGTACCACACTCCAACACTCTTCTTGCTGATGGCAGCGGAGTAACTTGCCAGTTAGCCTCACATGTGTACTACACTCCAACACTCTTATTGCTGATGGCAGCGGAGTAACTTGCCAGTTAGCCTCACATGTGTACTACACTCCAACACTCTTATTGCTGATGGCAGCGGAGTAACTTGCCAGTTAGCCTCACATGTGTACCACACTCCAACACTCTTATTGCTGATGGCAGCGGAGTAACTTGCCAGTTAGCCTCACATGTGTACCACACTCCAACACTCTTATTGCTGATGGCAGCGGAGTAACTTGCCAGTTAGCCTCACATGTGTACTACACTCCAACACTCTTATTGCTGATGGCAGCGGAGTAACTTGCCAGTTAGCCTCACATGTGTACTACACTCCAACACTCTTATTGCTGATGGCAGCGGAGTAACTTGCCTGCTAGCCTCACATGTGTACTACACTCCAACACTCTTATTGCTGATGGCAGTGGAGTGACTTGCCAGTTAGCCCTGTGGTCACATGTCTGACTTACCATTGAGGCAGATTGTTTTAACAACTGACCCGGCCTCAAACGAGTACCAGGACATGTCTGGGGAAGTGAAGGTGGCTGGTCAGATATTGACCACATCAATTGTTAAGTGCCAGTTGGTCAATACCAGTTTGGAGCAGTCACCGTATACCCTCAGTGTGTAGAAGTCCTTTACTTGTTTTTTATTGTTGTGAATATTTTCTGTGAAATCATCTTTTTCACCATTATCACGTTTGCCTTCTGCATCATGTTTATCATCGTCAGCCTAGTGAATAAAACCTTTCAAAGCTTTCAAACCTTCAAAGTCACCTGTTACTGGAGCCTCAGTGACGTGTATTATTCCATTTATTCTGGGAGAAACTTAAAGGAAATAAAAATGTAATCTTGCTGTGTCAAAGACATTGTTTTTTAAAGAAACCACACAATACAAGTTCATAAGTTGGCATTTCAGTGTTATATTATAGTTTGCTTTGAGCAACATTCGTGCACCATGAGCCACCGCAGACCTGTCCTCGGTGTCCTGGATCAATTCTTTTGGATGATATTCCTCAACACCACCACCCCTGTCCATCCAAAATGAACTAACCTTATACAAATTCATCTTTCCGCTGAGAGTGGACACAGTATTTGAATTCTTCAAGATTTAATCATGCAGGCCTGATATTTTTTTAATTCAAAATTTTAATACAAATTATTTAGAATTGTTAGCCAGCTATCAAGTAATCAATCATCCATAGACAAATTACTGTATCAATTCATGAGCGACTTAAGATATGTGCACGATGAACAGTTGGATTTTATTTTGACGTTCTAGAATAACAAATATTTCTTTTTTCATAATCTCTGAAAACTTAAGAGAAATTTTTATTAACATGGTCATTCGTCATCTGTGGGTAGCTACTACGTTTCATGTTCGCTGAATTTTGCCGGAGATTTTTTTGCGGTGACTTTCTGTTTCTTGTTTTTGTGTTTTCTATATGGGGATGTCAGGCGTGCTCATGATGTTCAATTCCCCGATTATTTCAAGATCACATTAAAACAGACAATGATTACTTGATATAGTTCTTCCCTCCACATTTTTGCATGCTAAATTTCTCATGCTTCTGGAATCCTTGTTATACCGGAGAACTAGGCTGCCTATTCTAAGTGGTAAGTAAACCCGTAAATAGTTTTATGAGACGTGATCCATTGTTCTACTATGTATTATTCAATTTAGCATCCATTTTTACGTGTATTTTGTAGTTTTCAACCAATTTAGTTGGCAATCAATGTCACACTGAAATTATGAAGATCACATGCTGTAATGTGATATTTCAATCATGGGAGACAGCAGTTTTCTTTGTCATAATCCAGCTATGAATATTTAATATTGCTACGGAATAGTCAGAGCGACTACAATGATAATGAATGTATGTTTATATTCAACACCCATTATTGTATTTATGTGTAATTTTTCATCACTCTTAGTCTACACGGACTAGATCGCTGATAATTTTGCAACTTTCCAACAGGACTTCTTTTGTAAAAATGCATCAACGCTGGCAGCCTCGTGCTGACAGACAGTGCAAGCAGAATGACATCATCACAGCATGACGTGGGGGTGTATATATCTGTGTGTGTTTGTGTATATATATATATTATATATATATAGTATATATATATATATATATATATATATATATATATATATATATATATATATATATATATATATATATATATATATACATACAGAGTCTCCGTGGTGAAGTGGTCAAGCCATTTGACTCGGGCTTCGAAGGTTGTGGGTTTGATTCCAGACCGTGTCCTTCAGTTCACGAGTTAAATTTTTTGTGACTTCTGTGCAATGCTTCCTACGCTGTAGACAGAGACTGAGCCATATGGGAGAAAACCCAGTGCAATGAAGTTGACCTTGTCAACTTTATATATATATATATATATATATATATATATATATATATATATATATATATATATATATATATATATATGGGAGAGTTTATTCGCAGGGCCCTGCGAATAAACAAAGCGTTTATTCGCAGGGCCCTACAGATAGACGCTTTGTTTATTCGCAGGGCTCTACGAATAGACGCTTTGTTTATTCGCAGGGCCCTATGAATCGATACTTTATACTTAGTTGAAGTATGGCTGTTTAAATATCAGGCGAGTTTAAGAATTGTTAACTTGCGTTTCTGTACACTTACTGTTTACAGGCATTCAACTTTGTTTACGTTACCGACCTACTATTTCCTACTATTTATGTCCTGATAATTCTGGTCCAAGCTGACAGTAATATGCGTCACCTCAGAGAGACATGATTAGGGTCGTTAGGCAATACAAACACCAGGCTTTCGACCGACTGGCCTCATGAATTAACAAATACACAAGGAAATGCTAAGCATATAAAATGCAGGAAAACCTGGTATATGTGAAGCGGGTTGAAAAGAGAGAGGGGGGAGATAGATAATGAAGATAGTGTGCGAGACAGATATGTGAGATATGAAGAAAGATGTGTTTGAAAGACATAAAAAAAAGGTGGATAAAGACATGAAAGAGAGGGAGGGGGGGGGGGAAGATAGAGAAGAAAAGAGAGAGAGATGTCCGGTATAGCCTCTCTATATGTCCGCCTGTCTGTATTGCCTCCTCTATTTGTCCACCTGTCTGGATGTCTCTCTAACAGGCCCGCCTGTCTGGGTTGTCTCTCGTGTTCATGTCCTGTCCGTCCATCTGACAGCCCTGCGTGATTTGCTTGGTTCTCTATCAGCCTCCTTGTATCTGTCCATTTTGTATATATGTCCGAATCTGAATCTCTATCTAACAAACTGTCTGTCTTCCTTTCCATAATGCATTATGTATGTCTGGTTGACTCTCTGTGGTGTATGTATAGCGTGTGTCTAACCTCTATCTGTTTGCTGTCTGTCCTGCCAGTTTATTATATCCGTTTGTTATTTGTCTGTATCTCTGACTGAGCCTGCCTCTCTATCTCTCTCTCTCTCCTCGGTCGCAGTCGGCGCGGTCGAACCTGCCTGTTCAGAGTATTGCAGGGAGAGGTTGAAAGAGATGTATGAATTGTGGCGTGGTGGAATACAGATGATCGACGAGTGAGTGTCGGGTTGGATCTAGCTACTCATCTAGCTGCGTACCTACTCATCCACCTACCTGCCTACTAACCCCAACATACCTGCTTACTTAACTACCCTACCTGTCTAGCCTACCCACATATCTGCCTCTCTAACGATCTATCTGTCTAACAACCCACCTACCTGCCTACTTAACCACTTTCGTGTTTATGAATATGAATATGAAAACTATGAATATTACAAAGAATTATCGCCGAAGCAACGGAGTACGTGCTTTGTGCTCGATACTTTTGACAACAGCCAGCGGGGAGAGAAATTAAGCGGAGGAGAAGAGGTAGGGGAGAGGGGGGGAAGGAAAAGGAAGAAGAGGGCTGGAGCCAGAAGGGGTAGAAGGAAAACGGATCGTTTGGGACTCAAAAATGTGTGGGGGTTGGGTATTGGAATTGCCGTAGTGCAAAGCAACGAGGGACCAATACTGGAGAAACTGGTACTAACTAAATTACAACTCACTTTAAACAAACACAATTCTAAATACCCAAAGAGATGAAGGATTGACTTTCACCCAATGAATTGCTGAAAAATTAAAAAAAAAACATTGTCCGGCAAGGAAACGAACGATTGACTTTTGGACTTTCATCCAATTAATTGCTGAACAATTAAAAAAAAAAAAATGTCCGGCAAAGAAACGAACCTCGAGCTCCCACCCATCTGGCGGGGAACACTATCAACTATGCCACTGACGACACGACTTCCAATCAACGAAAAATGTATAATATAGCCGCAAACTTACAGTAAATCACGTGACCAGCCGTGCCCTGCGAATAGACGCTTTGTTTATTCGCAGGACCGGCCGTGCCCTGCGAATAGACGCTTTGTTTATTCGCAGGGCCCTGCGAATAGACACTTCCTATATATATATATATAAACTGGCAACAGTTATATTCCCTTAGTTAGAAACATTGGCAGTTGTAATCTCTCTTGGTGTCTGTGTTACCAACAGTGGTGTGAGTGGGTAGGTCACACTTTTCCAGTGGGTCAAAATCGTATTTTGCTCTTTGTTCGTAATTAAATGATAAACTGACACAAAAACATTAATAATTAATTAATTTTTAATATCATCTCCGCTTAGAATATACCTAAATAATTAAATAAGGTACCACTGGATTTATTTTTTCAAGAGGTATCCAAATATGCAGGTTGCATAATTAAAAAACAAATTTAAAAAAATGTTACTATAAAGGCTATCTGTAGATAACGTCGGTATGTAATGTACACTACTACTAGTACTAAATAACCGGTAGTTAACGATAATGAGTGAACCCAGAAATCAACCCAAAACACAACGAATCGTGTCTTCCCTAGCCATTGTCAGGTGGCCAGTAATAAACCGGACATGAGAGACCGATGTGAGTGTGACAGACACGGGGCCCGACCAGACAGAAGCTCACCATGACTGTGTAAACTTGCTAGAAGCTGAAACTCTGTCCGCCTTGAGCCCGCCGCCTGCAGCTTGTCTGTTACTATGTGTGACGTCATCGGTATGTGTGCACATCCGGCTCTTTGTGTTTCTCAGACGCGGGAGAGTGGACCAGGAGCTTCCACTGGTGGAAATAACAGGTATACGGTTATTATACAGCATACAGATACGTCTGGGGTTTTCTACTTCACTGCTTGTAAGTTAGACATTCATCTAGAGAGTCGACCAGGATCCTCCACTGGTATAGCGGTATAGGAGGTACAGTATACATACAGATACGTCTGGGGTTTTCTACTTCACTGTAGGTTAGACATTCATCTAGAGAGTCGTCCAGGAGCTTCCACTGGTGTAGATACAGGTATACGGCTACGGTTATTATACAGCATACAGATACGTCTGGGGTTTTCTACTTCACTGCTTGTAGGTTAGACATTCATCTAGAGAGTCGTCCAGGAGCTTCCACTGGTGTAGATACAGGTATACGGTTATTATACAGCATACAGATACGTCTGGGGTTTTCTACTTCACTGCTTGTAAGTTAGACATTCGTGGAGAGAATCGACCAGGAGCTTCCACTAATATACTGTATTGTATAGTTACAGAATAACGAGGGGACGGAGCACGTATGGGAATGTCCTGAGTGCAGTGATGTCGGTTCTTAACTCAACTCAACTCAACTCAGTTACAGAATACAGATACGTCTGGGGTCTTCTACTTCACAGCTTGTAAGTTAAACATTCGTGGAGAGAGTCGACCAGGATCCTCCACTGGTATAAATACAGTATAAAGATATGTCTTGAGTTTTCCACTACTCCACTGCTTATTGGTCTATATAATGATGGGTCTAGCACAATATGCCCAATATTTCTGAATGCATGACAAAGGGCTCGTGTATTTTACACAATTACTAAAATCTTTGACCTTGAATAGTATTTTACTTACTATAAAATCTTTGACCTTGAATGGTATTTTACTTACTATAAAATCTGTGATCTTGAACAGTATTTGACTTTGCCTTTAATATATTGTAATATATTTTTCAGAAGTCTCATTCATTTTGCTCACTAATGGATCGCTCTCCTGTAAAACGAATTGACATTTCTAGCTCTCCATTCAACCTGCAGACTTTCTGGGGTCGTGTCCGCCATTTTGCATGGGTCACAGATCCAAGACTGTCATTGGTAACAACAACGGAACTCTGCGATGCACGGGAGTTGTTAGAGAAATATAGGTAACTGTCAATGTGTTCTTCTTACCTTAAAACTGTCACTGATTGTTTCACCTAGGACAATACAGTCTCTTAAATTTGTGTAGGAAAACTTCTAGACTGTTCAGTCACAACAAAGTAGAATCAATGTTAGCAAACATGTCAAAGAAATTGCTCACCTTCTCACCATGCACACAACACAAAGAAATTGCTCACCCGCTTACCATGCACACAACACAAAGAAATTGCTCACCTTCTCACCATGCACACAACACAAAGAAATTGCTCACATTCTCACCATGCACACAACACAAAGAAATTGCTCACCTTCTCACCATGCACACAACACAAAGAAATTGCTCACATTCTCACCATGCACACAACACAAAGAAATTGCTCACCTTCTCACCATGCACACAACACAAAGAAATTGCTCACCCGCTTACCATGCACACAACACAAAGAAATTACTCACATTCTCACCATGCACACAACACAAAGAAATTGCTCACCTTCTCACCATGCACACAACACAAAGAAATTGCTCACCTTCTCACCATGCACACAACACAAAGAAGTCATGAATATTTGTACTTATTCCACTGAAAGTATGTCACTTATTTCTGCTCGTTGTGTGATGACGTCTGTCACGGGCATGGGGGGGGGGGGGGAGAGAGAGAAGTATATAAAAGGATACCCTGTACCACACCCAGGGTGCCAGCTGTTTGGAGGTCATTAAAGTATATAAAGGGATACCCTGTACCATACCCAGAGTGTCAGCTGTTTGGAGGTCATTAAAGTATATAAAGGGATACCCTGTACCACACCCAGAGTGTCAGCTGGCTTGCTGCTGGTTGTACAGAAGTTCAATACCACACCCAGAGTGTCAGCTGGCTTGCTGCTGGTTGTACAGAAGTTCAATACCACACCCAGAGTGTCAGCTGGCTTGCTGCTGGTTTTACAGAAGTTCAATACCACACCCAGAGTGTCAGCTGGCTTGCTGCTGGTTGTACAGAAGTTCAATACCACACCCAGAGTGTCAGCTGGCTTGCTGCTGGTTGTACAGAAGTTCAATACCACACCCAGAGTGTCAGCTGGCTTGCTGCTGGTTGTACAGAAGTTCAATACCACACCCAGAGTGTCACTGGCTTGCTGCTGGTTGTACAGAAGTTTCAATACCACACCCAGAGTGTCAGCTGGCTTGCTGCTGGTTGTACAGAAGTTCAATACCACACCCAGAGTGTCAGCTGGCTTGCTGCTGGTTGTACAGAAGTTCAATACCACACCCAGAGTGTCAGCTGGCTTGCTGCTGGTTGTACAGAAGTTCAATACCACACCCAGGGTGTCAGCTGGCTTGCTGCTGGTTGTACAGAAGTTCAATACCACACCCAGAGTGTCAGCTGGCTTGCTGCTGGTTGTACAGAAGTTCAATACCACACCCAGAGTGTCAGCTGGCTTGCTGCTGGTTGTACAGAAGTTCAATACCACACCCAGAGTGTCAGCTGGCTTGCTGCTGGTTGTACAGAAGTTCAATACCACACCCAGAGTGTCAGCTGGCTTGCTGCTGGTTGTACAGAAGTTCAATACCACACCCAGAGTGTCAGCTGGCTTGCTGCTGGTTGTACAGAAGTTCAATACCACACCCAGAGTGTCAGCTGGCTTGCTGCTGGTTGCTACAGAAGTTCAATACCACACCCAGAGTGTCAGCTGGCTTGCTGCTGGTTGTACAGAAGTTCAATACCACACCCAGAGTGTCAGCTGGCTTGCTGCTGGTTGTACAGAAGTTCAATACCACACCCAGAGTGTCAGCTGGCTTGCTGCTGGTTGTACAGAAGTTCAATACCACACCCAGAGTGTCAGCTGGCTTGCTGCTGGTTGTACAGAAGTTCAATACCACACCCAGAGTGTCAGCTGGCTTGCTGCTGGTTGTACAGAAGTTCAATACCACACCCAGAGTGTCAGCTGGCTTGCTGCTGGTTGTACAGAAGTTCAATACCACACCCAGAGTGTCAGCTGGCTTGCTGCTGGTTGTACAGAAGTTCAATACCACACCCAGAGTGTCAGCTGGCTTGCTGCTGGTTGTACAGAAGTTTCAATACCACACCCAGAGTGTCAGCTGGCTTGCTGCTGGTTGTTACAGAAGTTCAATACCACACCCAGAGTGTCAGCTGGCTTGCTGCTGGTTGTACAGAAGTTCAATACCACACCCAGAGTGTCAGCTGGCTTGCTGCTGGTTGTACAGAAGTTCAATACCACAGCCAGAGTGTCAGCTGGCTTGCTGCTGGTTTACAGAAGTTCAATACCACACCCAGGGTGGTCAGCTGGCTGCTGCTGGTTGTACAGAAGTTCAATACCACATCCCAGAGTGTCAGCTGGCTTGCTGCTGGTTTTACAGAAGTTCAATACCACACCCAGAGGTGTCAGCTGCCTTGCTGCTGGTTGTACAGAAGTTCAATACCACACCCAGAGTGTCAGCTGGCTTGCTGCTGGTTGTACAGAAGTTCAATACCACACCCAGAGTGTCAGCTGGCTTGCTGCTGGTTGTACAGAAGTTCAATACCACACCCAGAGTGTCAGCTGGCTTGCTGCTGGTTTGTACAGAAGTTCAATACCACACCCAGAGTGTCAGCTGGCTTGCTGCTGGTTGTACAGAAGTTCAATACCACACACCCAGAGTGTCAGCTGGCTTGCTGCTGGTTGTACAGAAGTTCAATACCACACCCAGAGTGTCAGCTGGCTTGCTGCTGGTTGTACAGAAGTTCAATACCACAACCCAGAGTGTCAGCTGGCTTGCCTGCTGGTTGTACAGAAAGTTCAATACCACACCCAGAGTGTCAAGCGGCGTGCTGCTGGTTGTACAGAAGTTCAATACCACACCCAGAGTGTCATGCTGGCTTGCTGCTGGTTGTAACAGAAGTTCAATACCACACCCAGAGTTCAGCTGGCTTGCTGCTGGTTGTACAGAAGTTCAATACCACACCCAGAGTGTCAGCTGGCTTGCTTGCTGGTTGTACAGAAGTTCAATACCACAGCCAGAGTTGTCCGCTGGCTTGCTGCTGGTTTTACAGAAGTTCAATACCACCACCCAGAGTGTCAGCTGCTTGCTGCTGGTTGTACAGAAGTTCAATACCACACCCAGAGTGTCAGCTGGCTTGCTGCTGGTTTTTACAGAAGTTCAATACCACACCCAGGGTGTCAGTCTGGCTTGCTGCTGGTTGTACAGAAGTTCAAATACCCACACCCAGAGTGTCAGCTGGCTTGCTGCTGGTTGTACAGAAGTTCAATACCACACCCAGAGTGTCAGCTGGCTTGCTGCTGGTTGTACAGAAGTTCAATCCACACCCAGAGTGTCAGCGGGCTTGCTGCTGGTTGTACAGAAGTTCAATACCCCACCCAGAGTGTCAGCTGGCTTGCTGCTGGTTGTACAGAAGTTCAATACCACACCCAGAGTGTCCAGCTGGCTTGCTGCTGGTTGTACAGAAGTTCAATACCACACCCAGAGTGTCAGCTGGCTTGCTGCTGGTTGTACAGAAGTTCAATACCACACCCAGAGTGTCAGCTGGCTTGCTGCTGGTTGTACAGAAGTTCAATACCACACCCAGAGTGTCAGCTGGCTTGCTGCTGGTTGTACAGAAGTTCAATACCACACCCAGAGTGTCAGCTGGCTGCTGCTGGTTGTACAGAAGTTCAATACCACACCCAGAGTGTCAGCTGGCTTGCTGCTGGTTGTACAGAAGTTCAATACCACACCCAGAGTGTCAGCTGGCTTGCTGCTGGTTGTACAGAAGTTCAATACCACACCCAGAGTGTCAGCTGGCTTGCTGCTGGGTTGTACAGAAGTTCAATACCACACCCAGAGTGTCAGCTGGCTTGCTGCTGGTTGAAACAGAAGTTCAATACCACAACCCAGATGTCAGCTGGCTTGCTGCTGGTTGTACAGAAGTTCAATACCAAAACCCAGAGTGTCAGCTGGCTTGCTGCTGGTTGTACAGAAGTTCAATACCACACCCAGAGTGTCAGCTGGCTTGCTGCTGGTTGTACAAAAGTTCAATACCACACCCAGAGTGTCAGCTGGCTTGCTGCGGGTTGTACAGAAGTTCAATACCACAGCCAGAGTGTCCGCTGGCTTGCTGCTGGTTTTACAGAAGTTCAATACCACACCCAGAGTGTCAGCTGGCTTGCTGCTGGTTGTACAGAAGTTCAATACCACACCCAGAGTGTCAGCTGGCTTGCTTCTGGTTTTACAGAATTCAATACCACACCCAGGGTGTCAGCTGGCTTGCTGCTGGTTGTACAGAAGTTCAATACCCACACCAGAGTGTCAGCTGGCTTGCTGCTGGTTGTACAGAAGTTCAATACCACACCCAGAGTGTCAGCTGGCTTGCTGCTGGTTGTACAGAAGTTCTAATACCACACCCAGAGTGTCAGCTGGCTTGCTGCTGGTTGTACAGAAGTTCAATACCACACCCAGAGTGTCAGCTGGCTTGCTGCTGGTTGTACAGAAGTTCAATACCACACCCAGAGTGTCAGCTGGCTTGCTGCTGGTTGTACAGAAGTTCAATACCACACCCAGAGTGTCAGCTGGCTTGCTGCTGGTTGTACAGAAGTTCAATTACCACACCCAGAGTGTCAGCTGGCTTGCCTGCTGGTTGTACAGAAGTTCAATACCACACCCAGAGTGTCAGCTGGCTTGCTGCTGGTTGTACAGAAGTTCAATACCACACCCAGAGTGTCAGCGGCTTTGCTGCTGGTTGTACAGAAGTTTCAATACCACAGCCCAGAGGTGTCAGCTGGCTTTGCTGCTGGTTGTACAGAAGTTCAATACCACACCCAGAGTGTCAGTGGCTTGCTGCTGGTTGTACAGAAGTTCAATACCACAGCCAGAGTGTCCGCTGGCTTGCTGCTGGTTTTAAACAGATTCAATACCACACCCAGAGTGTCAGCTGGCTTGCTGCTGGTTGTACAGAAGTTCAATACCACACCCAGAGTGTCAGCTGGCTTGCTGCTGGTTGTACAGAAGTTCAATACCACACCCAGAGTGTCAGCGGGCTTGCTGCTGGTTGTACAGAAGTTCAATACCACACCCAGAGTGTCAGCTGGCTTGCTGCTGGTTGTACAGAAGTTCAATACCACACCCAGAGTGTCAGCTGGCTTGCTGCTGGTTGTACAAAAAGTTCAATACCACAGCCAGAGTGTCCGCGGGCCCTTGCTGCTGGTTGTACAGAAGTTCAATACCACACCCAGAGTGTCAGCTGGCTTGCTGCTGGTTGTACAGAAGTTCAATACCACAGCCAGAGTGTCCGCTGGCTTGCTGCTGGTTGTACAGAAGTTCAATACCACACCCAGAGTGTCAGCTGGCTTGCTGCTGGTTGTACAGAAGTTCAATACCACACCAGAGTGTCAGCTGGCTTGCTGCTGGTTGTACAGAAGTTCAATACCACAGCCAGAGTGTCCGCTGGCTTGCTGCTGGTTGTACAGAAGTTCAATACCACACCCAGAGTGTCAGCTGGCTTGCTGCTGGTTGTACAGAAGTTCAATACCACACCCAGAGTGTCAGCTGGCTTGCTGCTGGTTGTACAGAAGTTCAATACCACAGCCAGAGTGTCCGCTGGCTTGCTGCTGGTTTTACAGAAGTTCAAGCAAGACTTGTGCCATGTGTTCTCACTGACCACTGTCATATAGTATATGACAGGCTTGTAGACAGTGAACTGATGTGCACGCACATCAGTGAACAAAAATAGAAATAGTCGCAACATAAAGCACGATGTAGCACCACAAATACTACGTCATCAAGTCGCGTTGATTAACAACATGATTATCACTTAGACACACTTCAACTTCAGCCTTCACACAGAACAGACGCATCGCAGCGCTACATGTACATCAGTACAGAAGATTCATTAATACGCCCTACAACCGCATCGATTAACAACAGTAGCTCACTCAGGCGGACACATTCACTATTAGCCACAACATTTCACAATCGCTGGACATCGATCGTAGGTGCTGATCAATCCTGGTATGGCCACTTAGTCTCAAACGCTGATCGACCCTGCTGGGAGATATGATCGCTTGACGGCCGGTGGTCGTTAGCACCAGTCTCCACACACACACACTAGAAGGTACGGGACACAACACGGACACCAGGGCAGCATGATACGGAGGTTTGTGGCAGGAGCATACTACATCCAGTGTATGGTGTTAATGGCCTGAGTGCTGCCAACTGGAGGGTGTGCTTTTATCCGTGGAAAACACAGGCTCCTGATGAGAATAAAGTTCATCTAATCATCGTTCCCATGGCTTGTTACTGAGTGCATGTCCTTTTGTGTTGCTGTGAAGGTTTGGACGCAGTGTGCCGACCTACAGGCAATGGCGGTTAATCCGAGGGATCTATCTGCAAGGTCATCATCGTAACCCCTAGGACAATCAATGATCCAGCTCCCTGAAAGGCCTATCACACATCCTGACATGGAGTAACTGTATCACCTTCTCATATGAGCTTCACTCCTTGACAAACACCACAGATAAATTTTCTAGTGTGGGCCTGGGTATGAACCTCACGCAAGACTTCTGCCATGTGTCCTCACTGAACACCATGGATAAATGACCAGTGTGGGCCTGAACCTAACTGGCAGAGGGTCTCAGAGTTGGTAGCCCCTGGAGATGCAGCGACCAGGCACCACGAAGTTGAAATGTCTCTGGCACTCACCACCCTCCCTCAATCATGGATATGAGATGTCTACTGATCTGATAAACGGCTTCTAATGTCCAGCTACTGTGATTTCTACTAAATGATAATCAAGTTCAAATGTACATTGAACGAGAATTCTACTAAATGACAATTCATTTCAAATTTCCACCATATGATGTCTACTGAGTGCAGTATCAGTGCTAGGAGAGAAAACCTGGCTTCAATGTCAAACCCTTCAACCGCCATATTGGCCCCATAGGTGCATGTACAAAGCTGCCCCACTTTCCAGGAGAAAGTAAACAATATTGCTGCGCATGGTTTTCCATTGTTGGTGCTCTGCTTGGAGCACACTGCTTTTCTTGTAAACCAATGCAGAAGTACCTAACCAAAACTATGATCTTGGAAGTAAACAGCAAAGTATGCTAAAAGCTGTTGGCACTGTGCTGAGTGATTGATCCGCTCCTTGTTTGGAGGTCATTCATCTCATCTCATCATGTTCCTCTTGTACCTTGCGGTGTCGAGGTGAAGTATAAACTTCGTGAGAGTGCCCGGTTATGGGCTTCGTATATCGACATTCCCATGGATTCTGTTATTCCCTCCGTCCAGCGTTTACGTGGTCGGCCTCTTCCTCTGTTTCCATCTGGTCTGTACGTCATTGCTTGTTGTGGCATGCTGTTGACTGGTAGCCTACTTGCATGGCCAAACCATTTGACTTGCTGCTTTCTAATAAAATCTAGAGCAGCTTTAACCCCCACTTTAGTCCTGATTTCTTCATTTCTGATCTTATCTCTTCTTGATACGTTGAGTATTCTTCTCAGGAACCTCATTTCTGTTGTTGTGATTTTTCTTTTCTCTTTTTCTGTCATTGTCCAGGTTTGGCATTGGTAGCACAGAGTTGGTAGGAAGATTGTGTTGTAAAGTGCTTTCTTAGTAGTTATTGATACATGTTTGTTCTTTAGTATTGGTGCCATTTGTCCAATGAGTTGATTTGCCTTATTGCACCTATTTTCGATCTCGTCTTCTGATCTGCCATTTGATGATATTATACTTCCTAAGTACTTGAAGCTCTTTACTTGTTTCAAGGGATGTTCGTTTAGGTGAATTGTTGCTGTTTGTTCTTCTTTAGTTATAGTCATTACCTCTGTTTTGGAGGTCATTAAAGTCCCAAATTTATGGACTGTGTTTTTCTGTTACCTAAATATACAGCCTGTGGTGAATGAGAGGCTTAATATGCAGAAATGAGGCTAACTAACCATGTGCAGGTCATGATGATTCCTTGGGTGAGTCCAGTTCCATAGCATCATGTGTCAGCTCCACATTGATGGAAACCTCCTTGGAAGGCATGGAGTGTCCATGTTCTGCCCCTGCCTTCCCTTGAGAGCTGACCAGCAGGCATCTGTGTGGCAGACCTATGTGTGTGGGGGTGGGGGGGGGGGGGGGAAATTCCACCAGTCGATGACATCACCAGTCTAAGATCATGGAATGGTCAGTAAATAAAGGACCCTGTAGATGTCTTAAGGCACGTTGGACGTATGAGCTAGGGCTATATTTGTATAGACTCCTCTGCATGCGGTCGGTGATGTGGTCGCCATCTTGTTGCCAGCTGCCCCATCTTCCCAAGACATTTCCTGGCAACCACTTAAGGCTGGGTAGACCTGAGAGCCCAGGTCAAGTTTTAAAATCTGCCTCGATGTGCATTTGAACTCCTGACCAGTCACTAAGTTACCGTGGCTCTTGAGGTCATTGAATGCCCAAAGTAAAATTACCTGGGAAGGTAGTCTGGTCAACACATGCTGGGAAGAAGTTGGGTGTGTCTGCAGAATGGCGTAAATATCACAACTCTATTGTAAACTGGCACAATGCAATCACATCCAAAACAAATATTGGGCAATAGAAGAAGCAGAAGTAACTACCTGAATAAATTCTAGTGACATGTGACCTGATCTTATGTGTGGCAACACCTGTAGTTTATTCTAGTGGCCTGTGATCTGATCTTATGTGTGGCAACACCTGTAGTTTATTCTAGTGGCCTGTGATCTGATCTTATGTGTGGCAACACCTGTAGTTTATTCTAGTGGCCTGTGATCTGATCTTATGTGTGGCAACACCTGTAGTTTATTCTAGTGGCCTCTGATTTTGATCTTATGTGTGGCAACACCTGTAGTTTATTCTAGTGGCCTGTGATCTGATCTTATGTGTGGCAACACCTGTAGTTTATTCTAGTGTCCTGATCTTATGTGTGGCAACACCTGTAGTTTATTCTAGTGGCCTGTGATCTGATCTTATGTGTGGCAACACCTGTAGTTTATTCTAGTGTCCTGATCTTATGTGTGGCAACACCTGTAGTTTATTCTAGTGGCCTGTGATCTGATCTTATGTGTGGCAACACCTGTAGTTTATTCTAGTGACCTGTGATCTGATCTTATGTGTGGCAACACCTGTAGTTTATTCTAGTGACCTGTGATCTGATCTTATGTGTGGCAACACCTGTAGTTTATTCTAGTGGCCTGTGACCTGATCTTATGTGTGGCAACACCTGTAGTTTATTCTAGTGTCCTGATCTTATGTGTGGCAACACCTGTAGTTTATTCTAGTGGCCTCTGATTTTGATCTTATGTGTGGCAACACCTGTAGTTTATTCTAGTGGCCTGTGATCTGATCTTATGTGTGGCAACACCTGTAGTTTATTCTAGTGGCCTCTGATTTTGATCTTATGTGTGGCAACACCTGTAGTTTATTCTAGTGGCCTGTGATCTGATCTTATGTGTGGCAACACCTGTAGTTTATTCTAGTGGCCTGTGACCTGATCTTATGTGTGGCAACACCTGTAGTTTATTCTAGTGACATGTGATCTGATCTTATGTGTGGCAGCACCTGTAGTTTATTCTAGTGGCCTGTGATCTGATCTTATGTATGGCAACACCTGTAGTTTATTCTAGTGGCCTGTGACCTGATCTTATGTGTGGCAACACCTGTAGTTTATTCTAGTGGACCTGTGATCTGATCTTATGTGTGGCAACACCTGTAGTTTATTCTAGTGACATGTGACCTGATCTTATGTGTGGCAACACCTGTAGTTTATTCTAGTGCCATGTGATCTGATCTTATGTGTGGCAACACCTGTAGTTTATTCTAGTGACATGTGACCTGATCTTATGTGTGGCAACACCTGTAGTTTATTCTAGTGACATGTGACCTGATCTTATGTGTGGCAACACCTGTAGTTTATTCTAGTGGCCTGTGATCTGATCTTATGTGTGGCAACACCTGTAGTTTATTCTAGTGGCCTGTGATCTGATCTTATGTGTGGCAACACCTGTAGTTTATTCTAGTGACATGTGATCTGATCTTATGTGTGGCAACACCTGTAGTTTATTCTAGTGACATGTGACCTGATCTTATGTGTGGCAACACCTGTAGTTTATTCTAGTGACATGTGATCTGATCTTATGTGTGGCAACACCTGTAGTTTATTCTAGTGGCCTGTGATCTGATCTTATGTGTGGCAACACCTGTAGTTTATTCTAGTGACATGTGATCTGATCTTATGTGTGGCAACACCTGTAGTTTATTCTAGTGTCCTGATCTTATGTGTGGCAACACCTGTAGTTTATTCTAGTGGCCTGTGACCTGATCTTATGTGTGGCAACACCTGTAGTTTATTCTAGTGACATGTGACCTGATCTTATGTGTGGCAACACCTGTAGTTTATTCTAGTGGCCTGTGACCTGATCTTATGTGTGGCAACACCTGTAGTTTATTCTAGTGACATGTGACCTGATCTTATGTGTGGCAACACCTGTAGTTTATTCTAGTGCCTGTGATCCTGATCTTATGTGTGGCAACACCTGTAGTTTATTCTAGTGACATGTGACCTGATCTTATGTGTGGCAACACCTGTAGTTTATTCTAGTGGCCTGTGACCTGATCTTATGTGTGGCAACACCTGTAGTTTATTCTAGTGACATGTGATCCTGATCTTATGTGTGGCAACACCTGTAGTTTATTCTAGTGACATGTGACCTGATCTTATGTGTGGCAGCACCTGTAGTTTATTCTAGTGGACATGTGACCTGATCTTATGTGTGGCAACACCTGTAGTTTATTCTAGTGGCCTGTGACCTGATCTTATGTGTGGCAACACCTGTAGTTTATTCTAGTGGCCTGTGATCTGATCTTATGTGTGGCAACACCTGTAGTTTATTCTAGTGGCCTGTGACCTGATCTTATGTGTGGCAGCACCTGTAGTTTATTCTAGTGGCCTGTGATCTGATCTTATGTGTGGCAACACCTGTAGTTTATTCTAGTGACCTGTGATCTGATCTTATGTGTGGCAACACCTGTAGTTTATTCTAGTGGCCTGTGATCTGATCTTATGTGTGGCAACACCTGTAGTTTATTCTAGTGACATGTGATCTGATCTTATGTGTGGCAACACCTGTAGTTTATTCTAGTGGCCTGTGACTGATCTTATGTGTGGCAACACCTGTAGTTTATTCTAGTGGCCTGTGATCTGATCTTATGTGTGGCAACACCTGTAGTTTATTCTAGTGACATGTGACCTGATCTTATGTGTGGCAACACCTGTAGTTTATTCTAGTGGCCTGTGACCTGATCTTATGTGTGGCAACACCTGTAGTTTATTCTAGTGGCCTGTGACCTGATCTTATGTGTGGCAACACCTGTAGTTTATTCTAGTGACATGTGACCTGATCTTATGTGTGGCAACACCTGTAGTTTATTCTAGTGTACATGTGACCTGATCTTATGTGTGGCAACACCTGTAGTTTATTCTAGTGGCCTGTGATCTGATCTTATGTGTGGCAACACCTGTAGTTTATTCTAGTGGACATGTGATCTGATCTTATGTGTGGCAACACCTGTAGTTTATTCTAGTGACATGTGACCTGATCTTATGTGTGGCAGCACCTGTAGTTTATTCTAGTGACATGTGACCTGATCTTATGTGTGGCAACACCTGTAGTTTATTCTAGTGACATGTGATCTGATCTTATGTGTGGCAACACCTGTAGTTTATTCTAGTGGCCTGTGATCTGATCTTATGTGTGGCAACACCTGTAGTTTATTCTAGTGGCCTGTGATCTGATCTTATGTGTGGCAACACCTGTAGTTTATTCTAGTGGCCTGTGACCTGATCTTATGTGTGGCAAGCACCTGTAGTTTATTCTAGTGGCATGTGATCTGATCTTATGTGTGGCAGCACCTGTAGTTTATTCTAGTGGCCTGTGATCTGATCTTATGTGTGGCAACACCTGTAGTTTATTCTAGTGGCCTGTGATCTGATCTTATGTGTGGCAACACCTGTAGTTTATTCTAGTGGCCTGTGATCTGATCTTATGTGTGGCAACACCTGTAGTTTATTCTAGTGCCTGTGACCTGATCTTATGTGTGGCAACACCTGTAGTTTATTCTAGTGACATGTGACCTGATCTTATGTGTGGCAGCACCTGTAGTTTATTCTAGTGGCCATGTGACCTGATCTTATGTGTGGCAACACCTGTAGTTTATTCTAGTGACATGTGACCTGATCTTATGTGTGGCAGCACCTGTAGTTTATTCTAGTGGCCTGTGATCTGATCTTATGTGTGGCAAGCACCTGTAGTTTATTCTAGTGGCCTGTGATCTGATCTTATGTGTGGCAACACCTGTAGTTTATTCTAGTGGCCTCTGATTTTGATCTTATGTGTGGCAGCACCTGTAGTTTATTCTAGTGGCCTGTGATCTGATCTTATGTGTGGCAACACCTGTAGTTTATTCTAGTGGCCTGTGATCTGATCTTATGTGTGGCAACACCTGTAGTTTATTCTAGTGGCCTCTGATCTGATCTTATGTGTGGCAACACCTGTAGTTTATTCTAGTGGCCTGTGATCTGATCTTATGTGTGGCAACACCTGTAGTTTATTCTAGTGGCCTGTGATCTGATCTTATGTGTGGCAACACCTGTAGTTTATTCTAGTGGCCTGTGACCTGATCTTATGTGTGGCAACACCTGTAGTTTATTCTAGTGGCCTGTGATCTGATCTTATGTGTGGCAACACCTGTAGTTTATTCTAGTGGCCTGTGATCTGATCTTATGTGTGGCAACACCTGTAGTTTATTCTAGTGGCCTGTGACCTGATCTTATGTGTGGCAACACCTGTAGTTTATTCTAGTGGCCTGTGATCTGATCTTATGTGTGGCAACACCTGTAGTTTATTCTAGTGGCCTGTGACCTGATCTTATGTGTGGCAACACCTGTAGTTTATTCTAGTGGCCTGTGATCTGATCTTATGTGTGGCAACACCTGTAGTTTATTCTAGTGACATGTGACCTGATCTTATGTGTGGCAGACACCTGTAGTTTATTCTAGTGGACATGTGATCCTGATCTTATGTGTGGCAAGCACCTGTAGTTTATTCTAGTGACATGTGATCCTGATCTTATGTGTGGCAACACCTGTAGTTTATTCTAGTGGCCTGTGATCTGATCTTATGTGTGGCAACACCTGTAGTTTATTCTAGTGGCCTGTGATCTGATCTTATGTGTGGCAACACCTGTAGTTTATTCTAGTGCTCTGTGATCTGATCTTATGTGTGGCAGCACCTGTAGTTTATTCTAGTGACATGTGATCTGATCTTATGTGTGGCAGACACCTGTAGTTTATTCTAGTGGACATGTGATCTGATCTTATGTGTGGCAACACCTGTAGTTTATTCTAGTGGCCTGTGATCTTGATCTTATGTGTGGCAGCACCTGTAGTTTATTCTAGTGGCCTGTGATCTGATCTTATGTGTGGCAGCACTGTTAGTTTATTCTAGTGGCCTCTGATTTTGATCTTATGTGTGGCAGCAACCTGTAGTTTATTCTAGTGGCCTCTGATTTTGATCTTATGTGTGGCAGCACCTGTAGTTTATTCTAGTGGCCTCTGATTTTGATCTTATGTGTGGCAGCACCTGTAGTTTATTCTAGTGGCCTCTGATTTTGATCTTATGTGTGGCAGCACCTGTAGTTTATTCTAGTGGCCTCTGATTTTGATCTTATGTGTGGCAGCACCATTAGTTTATTCTAGTGGCCTGTGACCTGATCTTATGTGTGGCAACACCTGTAGTTTATTCTAGTGGCCTGTGGATCTGATCTTATGTGTGGCAACACCTGTAGTTTATTCTAGTGGCCTGTGATCTGATCTTATGTGTGGCAACACCTGTAGTTTATTCTCACTAAATAGATCAGAATAACTACCACATTATCTTCCCAAAACTTCATGATTAAACACACTTTTTTTGGGTCATGTGATGAGAAGAGAGGCGCTGGAGAACATCATGAAAATTGGAAAGATCGGGGGAAGAGACAGAGGCGGACCCGAAAAAATTAGGGCTGGATGGATGCGACGTTGGCATGGAGGATAAACGGCAAGTTTATCCAGAAAACCAAAGACCGAGATCTGTGGGGAGCCCATGAACGCCTATGCCAGTAGGCACGGCACTTGATGATGAGATCAGAATACCTGTATACCTCCCCATCAAGGTCCGTGATGACTGATGTGAGCGACCATGCTACTCCATATCTTGACATCTGTAGTAGTATAGATCAATTTCTCTGCTGAGACCTTCCCCTGTCATAACAAAAGGCTGTCAAGAATCTTCTCTCTTTGTCTTTCTCAATCTTTCTATACATCTTTTCAGTTGCCACAACATGTTCCATTTTGTTTTTCTTCTCATAATGTGGCCAAATAATGTCATTTGCTTCTTTCTGATGTTTGTGATCAGTTGCCTTTTATGTCTTAGCCTCACTACCAATATTTAGATGTCTCACTTTGGCTGTCCAATGAATTGTCAGCGTTCTTTTGTAAAACCTCATCTCGAGGCCTGGGAATTAAATTTTGCTGGTTTACTTTGTAAAAGTTCATCGCCATTTTGAAGTTTCGGGTTAACACCACAATTTATTTTTCTAACCACCAAAGATGGGGATATATTGCAAAAGATGTTCTTCACTTTATAAAATTTACTTGTCCTATTTTGTTTTTTTACCTCTGATACATCTTACATCTGATGTTATCCTTGTACCTAGGTATTTGAATTTCTGTTCTTTTCCCAAATTAACACTACTTTCCTTAGTAGTGCATTGAGGCACAATCTTTCACATTGATGTCACCATTACTTCTGTATTCCTACTACTCAAGCTGAGGCCTATTTTTTTTCACTTTCTACAACTACCATATTTATCATTTTCTGTAGTTTCTTCTGACCTGTTGCTATCATGAAGCTGTCATCAGTATGATGTCAATGATTTATATTGTGGCCATCAACCACAATTTATAGAACTCATATGCTTGAGGGATGAATTGGGGATGTGTGGTGAATGGGGGATGTGTGGTGGATGGGGGATGTGTGGTGGATGGGGGATATGTGAGTAGGTGAGGGATGTGGGTGTGGGATGTGCGTATGGGAGGAGGGATGTGTCACATAACATGAGAATATGCATTGTTTATGCTTACAACATTAATTTGACAATGTTTTTTTTCCCCCCATGTGAAGCATCATCACTGTTGATAACGAAAGTGAGATTGGAAGGGTCAAATGTAAGATGGGCCTATGCGTCCAATTTGTTACCCTTTGAAAATAAAGATCAATAATAATAATAATAATAATAAATATTTTTTAGTTGATGCCATGTCATGTTCGTGATCATGAACGCACACAGCCCTCTGTCTTCTGTATTGTCAATCATTTCTGATACTGATGTTCCCCCATGCCCGATGTCCAAAATGTCCAGCTCTTTCTCTCTTGTCTCCCCTGCCTCTCTTCCCCTCTACTTTCCCATTGTGGGCCAAA
>JACEFZ010002805.1:62500-66064 GCA_014155875.1 Cepaea nemoralis | reverse complement strand
CATCCTGGCACTCACACTGGAATAAATCCTGGCACTAACACTGGAATTAGTCCTGGAACTCACACTGGAATTAATCCGGGTGCTCACACTGGAATTAATCCGGGTACTCGCACTGGGAATTAATCCGGGTACTCACACTGGAATTAATCCTGGAACTAACACTGGAATTAATCCGGGTACTCACACTGGAATTAATCCTGGAACTAACACTGGAATTAATCCGGGTACTCACACTGGAATTAATCCTGGAACTAACACTGGAATTAATCCGGGTACTCACACTGGAATTAATCCTGGAACTAACACTGGAATTAATCCGGGTACTCACACTGGAATTAATCCTGGCACTCATACGAAATTAATCATGGCACTCACATTAGAATTGATCATGGCACTCACACTGGAAATGATTATGGTACTCACACTGGAATCACACCAGGAAGGTTCATGTGAATTAAAGATTATATATTGATCACAACAAAATCACAAATACTGAAGTATTGGAAAGATCAGTTTTTGTGACGGTGTATTCCATGCTCAGTCTTCGTAGATTTAGATGGATAGGACATCTTAGGAGGATGGATGATGGTAGAATACCAAAGGATATCTTTTTTTGTGAATTACAGACGGGTAGGAGATCTCAGGGTCGGCCTCTACTACGATACAAAGATGTGTGTAAGCGGGACATGATTGATACAGGCATTGATAATGCACATTGGGAGCAAGTCGCCGCTGAACGTGTTGCATGGAGGGCAACTATCAGAAACGGAATAAAGACAAAGGAGAAAATGATTGCAGATAAAGCACACACAGAGCGTGAGAGACGTAAGATGGTGCAAAACGGTGGAAATGACCATGTTTTCACATGCACCCACTGTGGGCAAACATTTGCAGCAAGAATTGGCCTTACCAGCCACACTCGCCACCGCCATGGTTCGTAGTTATTAAGCCTTTTTGAAGTACAATGTACCAAACTATCGTCTGTCAAGACGGAAAGGTGCCAATGTATACATATTGATCACATCTATTAAAATAAGGACCTATCAGCATATAGCAAATATAACTCATGTCGTGTAGATGGGTCAGTTGCTCTTTCTTGTGTTCACATCTAGGACTCCGGAGAAAGGCCAGACGGACACATTATCTGACTGCAGCTGGTACCATTAGTACTGGGACTCTTCACTGGCTGTTGCAGATGGGGACAGAATACCATGGGAATGTCATGAGTGCTGTGACGTCGGTTCTGAACTCAACTTAATTGAACTCAGCTTTACTACTACAGGGTTCTGTCGATTGGGGTGTTAGTGCAGCTAACAGTTAATACTCAGTCTCTCGGAAAATGCCCGTCCCTCCAGAATAGTCATTCCGATTCTGTCTGGTTTCTGTCGTTTTCTTCGAATTGTCCGGACCCCTGGTTGAGTACCTAACATTTCACTCATTCTGTCTGTTCATGTGATATCACCACATCACCCACTGGGTGCCGAATAGTCTATACCAATATGTGTCTAGCACTATATGTCCAATTCACATAAGAGCTTGAACAAGGATTCTTGATTGTTAACTTATTATTTGTTAATGTTTGTTTGTTTGTTTGTTTATTTGTTTGTTTGATTCTTCTTCTTCTTCTTCTTCTTCTTCTTCTTCTTCTTCTTCTTCTTCTTCTTCTTCTTCTTCTTCTTCTGCTTCTTCTTCTTCTTCTTCTTCTTCTTCTTCTTCTTCTTCTTCTTCTTCTTCTTGTTCTTCTTCTTCTTCTTCTTCTTCTTCTTCTTCTTCTTCTTCTTCTTCTTCTTCTTCTTCTTCTTCTTCTTCTTCTTCTTCTTCTTCTTCTTCTTCTTCTTCTTCTTCTTCTTCTTCTTCTTCTTCTTCTTCTTCTACTACTACTACTTCTTCTTGACTTGATTTGACTTGATTAGTAAACAAATATTCCTAATTAGGTCTTGTTCAACCTGCTTCTTTAAGCCGTTGTTAGAGTTGAGATCCGTGGTTTTTGTGGGGGTTTTTTAACCTGTTTTTTTTTTCTTGTGCGCACTTACGGGTGAGTCCTAACTCGGAATGATTACATAAGCATTCGTGTCTGTGACGTCAGCTGGCGGGGGGGGGGGGGGGGGATAGGCAGGTTTTGTCGGTGTGTCTGTGACGTCAGCTGGGGGTATTGGCAGGCTTGTCCGTGGGAATGGGATTTCCATGCGACAGTAGCCATGTCATAGCAACATTTTTTTTAAAAACCTGTTTAAAGCCTTTTATCCTTCCTTTTTCTTTATATACTTGTATCAATTCTTTGTCTCGTAGTGGGACACTGGATACATTAATAAATGCGCGCATGCGATCACATTACCAACGTTTCAATGCCCATTTAAAAAATTACTCGCATTACTTAATTGAAGATGATGAAGAATTCTTAAACCACATTCCGAATATTTTTCAGATTAAAGGAATGCTGTACGTACATGAGAAATTCAAAACTTTTTTTTGACAAACTAGAAATTGATGGTGCTACATCTCATTTAATGTTGCTGTTATACTTCCTCCTAGACTATCAGCTGTATAAGGTTATTGTTGATATTTACGAAGAAACTTCCAGCAGCATGGTGAAGAAATATAGTCAGAACTTTCAGAAAATTATTGGAGAAAAACTGTGGCCATATTGCGGCAGTTCTTTGACAGTTACAGCAGTATTCCTTACTGGGGTTGACATTAAAGCCAAAATAGAAGACATGGTCAAGTCAGTTGTTACTATGAAGAACGGGAATGTGGACACCAATAAATGGGCCAATTGCTTGCTTGCTTGCTTGCTTGCTTGCGTTCGCTGCCTGTGAACTCCAGCGTGAAGTCCTGTATGTCGGATGGAGACATCCTGTTGTCCAACATCAGTGTGATGTCACACCGGACTGAGGTTTGCGTGAGTATCCGTTGTCCCATGTCTGGCTTATTAGTGTGCAGACTGGTGGTTCCTCGCCATAAAGGCAGATACTCTCCGACTTTGTAGGAAAATGGGCCAATGATTGGATCGCTTTTTCTACGTCTGTTGTTCCAACTGTTATTTCATTCATCAAAGATTTAAATCTTTCTTTTGAATAATCTGCTGTATGTGAAGTAGCAGGAGTTGTAGAAAAAAAGCCGAAAAGTGATTTTGACTTATTTTATGATCCTCTACCAAACAAAACACTTAAGTTTGATGACCCCAGAAACAAATGCCTTGAGGATGAAGTCACCATGTTTCAAAAATTACGGCAACCAACTTCACAACCATTAAATTATTGGAAAAATTAACATAGGTTTCCACTGCTAACAGCAAGTGCGAAAATTGTCTTGGCCATACCAGTGTCCTCAGCGGCAGTAGAGCACTTATTTAGTGCAGCTGGATTGTTGTTGAGTAAGTTACGAAAACGCCGTATACTAGCTCTCGTTATAAACTCTGTGTATATCAGATTTGCATGTAAGATGAAAATTGTGGAAATGGTTCAGGGATTACCTGGATTAACTGAATTATTAGAAACAGTCGATCAGCAGGAAATTGATAATGTGCTGAATGAGCAGAGTGACTCAGAAACAGAATGAGAGTGT
>JACEFZ010002805.1:35000-57500 GCA_014155875.1 Cepaea nemoralis | reverse complement strand
TCAATGCTACCGTCTCAGTCCCTCCATTATCCCTCCATGCCACTGCCTCAGTTCCTCCAGTATTTTTGCATGCCACCGTCTCAGTCCCTCCATTATCCCTCCATGCCACTACCTCAGTCCCTCCAGTATTTTTCAGTGCCACCGTCTCAGTCCCTCCAGTATTCACCCATGCCACCGTCTCAGTCCCTCCAGTATCCCTCCACACCACCGTCTCAGTCTCTCCAGTAACTCCCCACCCCCACCCCCCGCCCCACCCTCGATGTCACCGTATCAGTTGAGTTGAGCTGAGCTGAGTTGAGTGAGTTGAGATAAGCTAAGAACCGACGTCACTGTACTCAGGACATTCCATTACGCGCTCCGTCCCCTCGTTCAACCGCCAGCAAAAAGTCACACTACTAATCGCTCCAACAGCTATCTGATTGAAAGTTCTCCAGGTCTTCCCTCTCAGTTTGGAGATTCTACCAGAACTCTGCCAAGCCCCCGCAATCTCATACGGGTTCTTAATCTGTTCCTCCACCTTCTCCACCTGGCCCCACAGGCGCAAGACCAACTCTCCATTGTACATAGGCATTCTACCACCAAGAAGTACATTCCCTGCCAGTCTATATGCCTGTTCATTCCCCCGCACTCCCGCGTGGTCAGGGCAAAATATCCATACAATTCTCACAATCTGTGACCTCTGAAACGAGGATAGCCATTCCACGCGAAACATCCCTTTGTGACAGTACGGCGAAGTAATGAAGCCTCAGAAACAACTCAACTCCAGCAGGCTTCCGAGTGTATAGAATTTATTCGAGTTACTTTAATATCATAGGCTCATATGAATACTACACTCTGAAAACATCATAGACAAACAAGGGAGGTCCTACTAATTTGACATACCAGATGACGACTTTTATGCGACCTCCCCTTGAGACTGCTGGCTGGTAACTAATGCGTTTCCTACTCTTACGTCAACGCGTGAGCATCCCTAGTTACTTTTACATCTCCCCGGGGTGCTCCCGCGTGCACTGAAGTTTAGACCCTTTTTCTCTTGCACGCCGACCTAGATCCCCTTAACAGAGACAGACACTCTGTTATACCTTTCTCCAACTTGGCAAGCATACTTCTTGAGTCCGTGATGAAGACAATTTGTGTTGCAGTGGTCTCCTCTAAACAACGGAATGCCGCTGTTACTGCTTCCACCTCCATTCTCATGCCGGCGGTCGTGGTCTCATATGTCAGTCTCTCCTTTTTTCAAGAACCGTCCTTTAGCCTTCGCTATGAAACCCCAACTACTTCATCTGTTTCTCACCACTGACCCATCAGTATAGATCATTATGTCACCTTGATGTCTGTTACTCTGGATCATTTGCTGCACCTCAAACTCTGTGCAGCCCTCTGCCCATTTTCTGCACTCACGACCCAGTGTTACTACTACATTGTGCCAGTCCACCATGTCTTCCGGTACTTTATACCACTCTTTTTCACTATTGATGGTCTCTAAATCTGGCGTATAGATATTTCTGCCTGTGCTATCCAGGACCTGCCTCGTCTTAGTCTACGACCCTTGACCATATCCACGGCTTCATGCTGGGGTGATCCCTATCTGCAGCTACTCCCAGGTACCATTTGCCTTGAAGGACCCTATGCCTGTCCGTCAATGTTGGTAGTGCCTGGATATGCCTTGTGCATATAATTGGTGTGTCCTTTGTGCACCAAAGGATCACCTGCATGGCCGCATTCTGTAAGCGCTCCGATCGTTCAAGCTGGCTCTTTGATTCTGTCAGCAGCTCCAAACCATACTCACGTACTGAAATTATTAACTGCTGAAAGAGCCTGTAAAGCATCCTCAGCTCTACCCCGGCTGCTGCCATCGCCCTCAATGAATTAAGTCCCTTACCAGCCTTCACCACTAAAACCTCCAAATGACTGTATATAATTTGCTACTTTCGTGAACTTTTTCTACGCATTCCTTGTTAGTTACTCTAGCAGCCCAAGTTTTTCTTAACATTTGCTTCAGAAACCACAGCTCCGTTGCCTCCAAGCTTTTCTAAATTTGTTCATTTGCGTTACATGATTCACTGCCATACAGCAAAACTGGTTCTATATAGCATTTCTGTAATCTATTTCTGTCATTCAATTATAGTGACTTGTTGCATAAGATACTTTTCATTGTCTGAAATGCATCTTTTGTTCACCCTGTTCTGTTTTTAACCTATGTTGTTTGTCTTCTATTTGGTGTTATGATTCCCTATGGGTATTTAAATTTATCAACTGTTGATAAGTATTTTCCCTTCTATCTATTGTAATATCATATGATGATGCGCTCCTTATCTGCTTTCTTAATATTCAAGGGCATTCCTGTTTTACTTGCTTTCTCTACAACTCCCTACACCGTGTTAGACTTACTATTCAAGGGCATTCCTGTTTTACTTGCTTTCTCTATAACTCCCTACACCGTGTTAGACTTACTATTCAAGGACATTCCTGTTTTACTTGCTTTCTCTATAACTCCCTACACCGTGTTAGACTTACTATTCAAGGACATTCCTGTTTTACTTGCTTTCTCTATAACTCCCTACACCGTGTTAGACGTATTATTCAAGGGCATTCCTGTTTTACTTGCTTTCTCTATAACTCCCTACACCGTGTTAGACTTACTATTCAAGAACATTCCTGTTTTACTTGCTTTCTCTATAACTCCCTACACCGTGTTAGACTTACTATTCAAGGACATTCCTGTTTTACTTGCTTTCTCTATAACTCCCTACACCGTGTTAGACTTACTATTCAAGGACATTCCTGTTTTACTTGCTTTCTCTATAACTCCCTACACCGTGTTAGACTTACTATTCAAGAACATTCCTGTTTTACTTGCTTTCTCTATAACTCCCTACACCGTGTTAGACTTACTATTCAAGGACATTCCTGTTTTACTTGCTTTCTCTATAACTCCCTACACCGGTCAGTTAGACTTAAGTGTTGACTTCTCGTTCAGAAATCAATGGCAAACTACTGAACGTCAAATTCACTAGGCAATTAACATGGGGGTTGGGGTTGATCACGACGTCCTGCAAAGGGCATGCCACGTGTTGTGTATAACTGCAATGTCCGACAATTGTTGTAGATCTTTGGCATGTTCAGCGGTCAATGATGTGTCGTCTGCACAGCCTATACTGTTTATAACATCTAACAAGATTGTTTATAACCTCCAGCAAGATTGTTTATAATCTCCCACTAGATTGTTTATAATGTCCAACTAGATTGTGTATAGCCTACAACTATATTGTGTATATCCACCAACTATATTGTTTATAACCGCCAACTAGATTGTGTATATCAATCAATCATATGCCATGCCGGAAAACGTCATGACTCGCCATTTCACTCGATCACCAGAGTCGTGGATCAGCTCTTGTGTATAACCTACAACTATATTGTTTATAACCACCAACTATATTGTTTATAACATCCAACTATAAGATATATTGATCATAATCTCCAAAAATATTGTTTATAACCTCCAATTATATTCTTTATGACCTCCAACTAGATTTTCTATAACCACCAACTATATTGCTTATAGCATCCGACCATACTGTTTATAACCTCCAATAATATAGCTTACACTCTCCAAGTAGATTAAGTATAACCTCCAGCTATATTGTTTATACTCTCCAAGAAGATTAAGTATAACCTCCAACTATATTGTTTATAATCTCAAACAATATTGTTTATACCTTACGAGTAGACTGTTTATAACCTCCACCAATACTATTTATACTCTTCAAGTAGATTAAGTATAACCTCCAACTATATTGTTTATAAACTCCAACTCATATTCCTGTTCTCTCTTTGATCTGGCTCATCATTGCTTCCAAAAGTAACTCTCAGAAACCACACCTTCTTTTACTCCAAGTCACCGCATCTCGGAGAACAGATGGCATTTTCTCACAAGAATGTTATTTTCACCAAGCAACAACCTGTCTAACTTCCCGCTACACTAAACGCCCTCTTGCAATGCAGAAAAGTGGGCGAGGAATGGATTAGACTTAGTGGAGGAGCGGATGTTGGTTGGACTCTGGGGTGATAGTTGGCAGTCAACACTCGTCGTCAAGTCGCGAGTCTGGTATTTACGTCCAGATTAATTGTTAATACCTGCGTAATGAGGTTTCTGTCTTCTTCTTCTTCTTCTTCTTCTTCTTCTTCTTCTTCTTCTTCTTCTTCTTCTTCTTCTTCATTCCTTTTATTATGTCTTTCTTTTCACGATTTCACGATATATCTTTTCTATTTTTCTTCTTTCCTCTGTTACCATCTATCTATCTATCTATCTATCTTTCTATCTATCTATCTATCTATCTATCTATCTATCTATCTATCTATCTATCTATCTATCTATCTACCTATCTATCTATCTATCTGTATGTCTGTCTGTCTGTCTGGCTATCTGTCTATCTATATGTCTTTCTGTCGGTCGGTCCATTCGTCCATCAGTCTGTCTATCTGTCTTTCCGTCTGTTGTTTCGTCTGTCTGACTATAAATGAGCTGCAATAGCTAAGCCGCTGTAACTCTTTCTGTATGTCTGTCTCACAATCTATGTACCACTCTTGTGTTTGTTTTTACGTATATCTAGCTTTTCTGTGCATCAGTCTGTCTCGAGATTTCCTCATCTAAATAAACAAACACTGAATAAATCAGAAAATTACGGAATCATCAAAACGCAACAGACAAAAAGAACATTGACTCCACAAACTTGGCACAAATCTTAAATTCAACTCATCGAGCTGCAAACGGAGCTGCGTGGCACAGCGGCTAGCCATCTTGCCTGTCGTTCGGGGTCTTTTATGTTGGAACTGTGACAGTGAGAAAAGAAGAGGAAGAAGAGAGAGGAGGGAGGGAGGAGAGAGAGAAGAGAAAGAAAAGAATGATGAGGGAAATTATATAAATAGTGTGAAGCCTAAAAGTTCGTTCCTCAGTCGAACTTTGCCTACAACGCACTATCTTTGATAATAAGGAAAGAGAGAGAGAGAGAGAGAGAGAGAGAGAGAGAGAGAGAGAGAGAGAGAGAGAGAGAGAGAGAGAGAGAGAGAGAGAGAAGGCGAAAAAGGATGAGAGTAAGGGATAGGAGAGATTTAGGTTCGTGTCTCCGCGTGAGAACAATAGTTGATTACTATTGCACCATCAATGTCTCGTGGTGTATGTTATCAGGTTATAGAAGAGATGTACAGCCTCACAAGGTCTCTAAGCTACTCTAAATTATATTACTTCAGACTGACAAGTCGAAATAAAAGGCAACTCAAACATATATTTATTTCCTTCTGAACAGTAACAGAGTGACAATCTACAACATAATCGCATAGAGTAATCAGTACATGCATTGCAGACACATCTATGCATAATCGACTCCAATAACAACACAATACCGCATGACGTCACCAGGTGGAGGTAGATAATATAATAAACTATGCAACCAGATGTTAGAGAAATACTACCTACAATCACCTACTAACTGCATCAAGTAAAGAACTAAAGCTAGGATTTCCACCGGCCCTTTTGTCTCGTAACTATCTTTCCGTAGGCTTATTAGTGGTCCATGTATTTAGCCCAAATACTCATTGATCCATAGATTGATCCATCAATCCATATACCCAGGGATTATTTTATTCAGATGAATATCTGTTTAGTCAAGTATGCCCGGTATGCTTGGGCAACTCCATTTTACCCAGGCAATGCCTGAAACATTATAAAACAATACCCGTGAGTTTTATGTCAAAATAAACTTTAGTCTTTCACTACCTACACAGTCCTTAACACCTATCGCTTCTTTATCTATACTAGTATTAGTATATCTTAGCCATAACATAAATTAAGAACCTTATTGTGAACACATATGTTTAACTAATATTATTATCGCCTATTTCCCGACGCGCCGCCTACAGCCAACATTAAGTATTTAACCATTTACCCGAAGATTTGAACTCGTTGCCTGTACCACGCCAGGCCAACTCAACTACACAACAGCAGAAGCACGACCTCCTTTCACCCCTGTCTAGTCGGACAAAAGACACGCATTCTTTTCCATACCGCTCCGTCTCGGGCGAGCCATTGTCATCCGGTCTCATTGTTTGGGTTGACCCAGCGTGATCGCTTCTCAGGTGCACGTTTGTCTGCTAGACCCGATCTCTGTGTTTGTTTTCTTGCAATACTGCCATCTTTTCGTATTTACATGCCGTGTTGACCCGCCTAGTTATCATTAATCTTTTAGTCTAATTACTTAATTTACCTGCACATATATAGTTTATCCACACTCTGCCCATCTAACCGATTAATATGACTCCCAACACTCTATTTCGGCCATTTAAATATA
Organism: Cepaea nemoralis; assembly: GCA_014155875.1. NCBI lineage: Eukaryota > Metazoa > Mollusca > Gastropoda > Stylommatophora > Helicidae > Cepaea > Cepaea nemoralis. The sequence continues at coordinate 51,150 of JACEFZ010002805.1, read as the reverse complement.
GGTCATATGCAGGACGTCGCATTCAGTCCTGATCCTTTGCCCGGTCGTGATCCCTTTAGTGGGTTAACGCTCAGTAGTTTGTCAACGCTTCCTTGTTTAGACTGCTATTATAGTTAGCTAGCTAGTTAGGTGTGGGCCCTTTGCAGGACGCTGCACTCAGTCCTGACATTTGTCGGTCGTTCATGATTACGCGGTAAGTTCACCTACGGTAGTTTGCTATAGCTCTCTAAACTAAGGTACCTGATTATAATATACAATTAAACTAATTAGGTCTAAGTCTTACGTCAACTTACATTCTTCTTCTGCCGTCCAGTCGATCTTCTGGGTTCCATAGTTGAAATTCGATTTCTCTCTTCCACCTCTCGTTTGTCGTGGATCCCACTTGACCTTTCCGTCCTATCTGACCTTTAGTCTCCTGCGTGGTTCCAACCGCAGTGTCCCTGGCTATGGTCGTCCTGTCTGACGTTTAGCCATCTACTGCAACTAACGAGCGGTCTCCTTAGCTGGCGGTCCTCTTAACTCAAGTGGCTTTCTTGCACTTTAACGACCCTCGGACTCTGCGTGTCTTTCCCTTCTTTGGCTTATCTGCCTTGGGTAGGTTCCGTTCACAGATCCTTAGTCGTTCTCACTCCTATCAGTGATTCAGACGAGTTCTAGCATGGGCGCTTGTCCGTCTTCCTTCACTTCCTCCTCCTACAGATACTATACAGACTTGGGCACGGATTAGCCCAATTTCTGAAGTCCTGTTACTATGTTCCTTGGGCTGCCCCAATAGGGCACAGACCCCCGCCACTCCCGGAGTCCACTATCAACTGTCCTCTCTCCTGTTCGACTCTCTCAAACTGACTGGATCCTAAAGTATATATTACTTCTAGAGTTGGCGCCTTTCTGGAATCACGTGACCATGCTCTTTCTCACCCCAGAAGGTCCTCCAATCCGTACCTCGCGTACCTTGATTAATTTGCATACTCTGCATCATATTAACCCAAATCTATATTATTTTTCCGGTTCATGGTTGGGTCCATCTTTTCCCGCCGCCATAAATTTGGAGTATAGCGTTCCCCTCTGACAGCTAAGGTCACTTCCAATGCCGCCTGTACTCATAAATTATGCTACCCCCAACGTTCACCTGTTGTCCATCTGACAGCTTGAACCCAAAGTGTACAATACATTTGGCACTCCTCTCCCTGAGAAACTGCTAGTCAACAATAGAGGATGGCCTTGCCGCTATTCGGTCATGCACTCCCGCTCAACCTATGACTATTTTAAAAACAATCCTGGCCCTTGTACTTTCGGTTTCAAAAATATTCCAGTTTATATTTCCCCGGTAAAATTAGGCGGTATGTGAAATTTCCATACTGTCTCAGAACCCCTATCGAGGCGAGGCGAGATTATTTTATATTATGAACCCGGACTCTGACGTAGACCCAGGCTATAAATAGTACCAGAATACCTTACGGCAAGTGGGGAGACTATCTGATACTGACCAATTCACCTGGCGGGTACCAATTGCTCTATACAAATGTGAGGCGAGCATCATACACCCTTAGAGCGTCGGTGGCGAAGTGATTAGACACTGGCTTGCCTATCATATGGTCTTGGGATCGATTCCCTGTAGCTGGGCGAATTCAGATTTGTCAGAGTTGATCTAAGCTGCCAGATTACCCGGTCTAAAATGCCGTGGGAAATAAAGGCAGTAGACGTAATATATCCGCACCAGCCACCGGGTACCGACTGGTCTATGGAACTGTGGGTCAGGCACCATATGGCCGAAGTATTTTAGGACGTGAAATGTGATCGTTAGTTTACGTTTTACTTACCAAGGTGTGGGTCCCGCCTATGTTGGTCCCAGAGTTCTGACGATGTGGGTTCCATAGTTCTTTCACAATTCTCCCACCGGCCTGAGCTGTAAAATCCCATGAACTTCTCACTCGTCGAACAACCGACCCATCTGTGTAAATGTCAGCACCACCCTTTAAAGAATTCTCGAAAATCAAAGCCTGTACTTCCGCCTCCAAGCAGCTGGATTTTCTTGTCTGCATTTTCTGTCTAGTTGGATGCAAATTGAAAAGGACGTACATAAATCTGATGGCACTTGTACCCACTCCTCGCCAGGTTCTAAGTCCTCAAGTGAACACACCTGTTGCAGAATGTCTTCGGCTTGACCCATCCACGACTTTTCTCTTTTTAACCTGCTACTCTTTACCTTCTTAATTTCGCTGTGCAGTGGATGTTGTGTGTTTGCGTTGACTCTGAGGTAGGCACATGCTCTGCAAATTTGTATTCTATCCCCAATGGTTGGAAAATCAAGAAGGTAGCGCATCGCCCTGCATGCTGTATCTCTTGTGCATCCAAGAATAATACGCATAGCTTCGTTCTGTATCTTTTCCATCCTTTCTGTCTGCTTACGGCTGATAGTCAGGATCGCCATCGCATACTACAAAACAGAAAGGACCAGACCCTCGTATAACGGGATCCAAGGAGATAGGATCTCTGTTACACCCCGAGCCCTGGAGCATTCGACTCTTAGCGAGTTCAATCTTAGACTCGTTCAATCTAAACAATGACCACACCTAGGGGAGTGTTGATCACTGAAACAAAACTACGACACATTCTCCTATCCTTATCAAATAAGACAGAATTACTTAGAAATTTAACGCACACACTTTAATTCAGAAACAAAAACCAACACAGTTGGGAAGAATATTGTAAGAACTGTCCTGGGAGACTTTCTGTTTCCGGTCCTTTCTGTTAGATTTCCAGGAGAGGTGAGGTGGTACGAAAGAGCTTCCCATGAAGATCACCAAGGGAGTTTGAATGTGTATTGTGCATGTGATAATATATTGAGAACAAAAACAATTTGCTTCACCCGGAATCGTAAATCCTTCCCTCCCCAGTGCTGCTGCTGGTTAGAACACAGATTCCATCTCTGGACGTCCAACAGATGTGCACGTATATTGATGGCCACGGACGGCTATCCCTGGGTAGAGGATGCGTCGTCACATCCACCCAGCCTCTAGCTGATCCGTCAGAGCTTTCAGACACAGTAACAAAGGGGGAATCTCTCTCCCGAACCAGATCATCCGAACAGGACTGGTCAACATATTAGAAACTTGGGAGACACAAGATCTACATTGGAACGGGCCTGCCGTATTACCCGCAAGCACCTCGGAAAGGACCCTTGACACCGCTACGTCACCCATAGAGCGTTCAACTATAGTGCACGAAAAGACGTAGAGAAACAGTAGATATGTCGGAAATTTCCCGGACTCCATCCAAACCTGGCCTATCCTGAAAAGCAATTATAAAGATATATGAATTACCCCAGAGTACAGTAAATACCAAATGATTTAGTGTCTAAATTATGATGGTTTGACCTGGAAGAATGACATGAAACAATCCAGTAAATCTGAGAGTGGCCTCTTCAGTCACCGTAGACTTTTTCCAAGACAATAGTACAGGGTCTGCACTTTTGTTGGTCCAGCCATCGTCAGATCAGCTCGGTTTTGAATTCAAGTACATTCTCCCTCCAGTGTGAGGTGTCTCGATAAAAAATCGACTCCCACATTGTCCTTACCCTGGATATATTCCACATTAAACTGGTACGGTTGAAGCAATAATGACCACCTCATCAGTATTCAATTTCTTGGACGTAGTCAGAAAGATAAGAGGCTGGTGATCACACTGGACCTTGAATTTCACACCATACAAATATGTGTGAAACTTTTGTATTCCCCACACCAGAGAAAGACATTCTTTTTTCTATAGTGACATAGTTTAGTTTCGTTCAGCCTGATTGAGCTTCCGGCTGGCATAAGCAACAGGGAATAAAACTGACGGGTCTTTCTTCCCCTCCTTTAACAGTGTTGCCCCAATGCCAACGTTACTGGCGTTCAGTTCTAAGCGTAAAGGGTTTGCGCAAATCAGGCATTTGTATAATAGGTTTGTCAACCAATAGTTCTTTTAATCTTGTATAAGCATTCTCACACTCTGCTGACCAAAGGATTTTCTCTGGGGCTCCCTTCTTTGTGGTTTCTGTCTAGGGTGCACTATCATATTGGAATTATTAGTATATTATTGATAAAACCCACAGAGTGATATAAAGGGTCTTACACCCACCTTGGTAATTGGTTGAGGGGCATATCTCAGCGTCTCTATGTTTTTCTGGTCAGGAAACATAAACCTGTGTTGAATGGTGTGACACAAGAAATCTAACTGCGCAAATGCCAATTGACATTTTGTAGGATGAGTAGTCAATCTGACCTCTTTCAGATGATTGAATAATTTATCCAAAGAAGATATATGGTCCTCAATGGTCTCAGATGCGATCAGAATATCGTTCATGAAATGGCTTATTGAGGGATCCTTCAGAGGTGCCAATAACTTCCGCATCATCTGTGTGAAAACACTGGGAGCGTTATTAAGACCAAACAGGAAGAACATTAAATTCATAATGTCCTGTAGGTGTACTAAATGCCAAATATGGTCTCACCTCTGGTTTTACCGGAATCTGGTAGTATCCTCTGCTCAGATCAACCTTGGAGACAAATTTCGCTTTGCTAAATTCAGCAAAAAGTTGTATCTGGTCTGGCATAGGCTCCACCTGAAATTCCGTGTAACTGTTCAGTTGTCGGTAATCATTACACAGGCGGTGTTCCCCATTCGGTTTATGGAGTAATACCACTCCCGCATTAAATGGAGATGAAGATGGAGAAATAATTCCGTCCTGTAACAATTTCTGAATCTCCTCCTCCAGTGCGTTTTCTTTAGAAAAGGGCACTGGATAAACATTTTGGCGAATTGGCGTCTGACAAGTAAGAGCCATGTTAAACTCTTCCAAGGACGACCGTCCGGGTCTGTAAGTTAGCACACTGCTAAGGGATTCTAACAACTGATGAATCCTGTCCCTATGAGAGTCTGGTAAGGTGGAGTTCACGACAGCATCCTTGTAGGACTCTCGGAGATGTAAAGGATATTCCTCACCAATATTTTCCTTCCCGTCTACCTCAGTTGCTATGGCCATCACCATCAAATGCATGGGACATTCGTCAGATCTTTCCTCATACTTGCGCAAAAGATGTATATGATAGACTTTTGACTTCCCATGTTTTTTATATGGTAATTGGTGCGAGACAGTTTCTTCTCCACCATCAACGGGCCTTGCCACCCAATTTCCAATTAGTCATTCCCAATGAGTAATAACAACAAAACTTTTTCTCTGATCTCTAAAGATAGATCTTTCGCCCTTTTATTGTAGTCAGAGGCGTGTTGTTTCCTGGCCTTCTTCAAATACTCAGTAGCCAAAGACCATCCCGTTTTAAGTTTCTCCTTCAAATCCTCCACATATGTTGAAGCGGATACCACGGTTTTGGTGGCTTTCTCATCCGTCCAACTTCTCAACAAGGCCTCTAATGGTCATTTGATAGGTCTCCCAAATAGCAAGGTTGTTGGTGGTTGACCGGTGGAGCTATGAGGTACCTCCCTATATGCAAACAAAGCTGTCGGAATGTATTCATCCCATCGGTAGGGTTTCTCTTGGGCTAGCTTTCGCAATATCGTCAACAGGGTCTTGTTGAATCGTTCATTTTGTCCGTTCGATTGAGGATGAAGGGGAGAAATATGAATGCGTCTTGTGTGGAAAATCCGAGAGACCTCTTCCGTAAACTTCCCGTGGAACTGAGATCCATTATCTGTTAGGATCTGATTGGGAAATTCCCATCTCGCGAAGACCTCCATTACATCTTCGGCCACTTATTTTTGAATCGATGGTCGTAAGAGGAATTGCTTCACCCCACATTGAACATGTGTCGACCAGTGTTAATATATAGCTATCCCTCTTCCTAGTCTGAGAAAGAGGTCCGACAATATTAATGGCGACCCTGTCAAACGGTAAATTCATCACCGGCTACTCCTCTCCCAATTGAACGGGAACCGTCAAATGCTTAGGTGCCACTCGCAGACAATCGGGACAAGATTTTAAATACCTTTTACAGCTTCAAAGAAATCGGGCCAATAATAATGGCAGGAAATTCTCTTCGAAGTTGCGCCGACGCCCATGTGTCCACTGAAGGAGAGAGTATGTCCCATGCTCAGGATCTGTTGTCGGTAGGCGGTGGGAACAACGAGCTGGCCATGCTCTTGTCCTTTGGTACCTGCTCTCCGATATAACAGTTTACCTTTCATGTAGAAATCTCCCTTCTTGGGCGAATCACTGGCTTTCTGTAACTTGGCAAAACAATATCGTAAACTCGAATCATGCTTCTACACTTTTTCCAGCTCTCCAGGTAGTGGATTCGCAATGGCTTCAGACAGCTGGTCAGACCCTACCGGATTTCTGGTTAGCATCGATCCTATTAGCCAAGGCTTGGCCTGTTCACCTAAGAAAACATATCTGCATCCCAGAATCATCGGATATATATGATCTGATGCCACCGTAGCATGAATAGTCCCTGTTACTTATTTCAACACTATGTCTACCCTGGCAATTGGGAGATACATAGCTACTGAGCTCTTCATTGCTGTTTGAATCTCAATAGTACCACATGTGAATTGGTAAGGACTCACCAGATTTTCAGCGATGACGGCGTCATACTGCAGACCTGAATAATAGAGGCAGACCACTGGTTGTCCATTTACTGTCCATAATCTCAGTCATTGGGGGTCTCTTATTATCATCAGAAGACACACCCAGATCTTTCTTTCCTCCAACAGCCATGCAAGCGGCATGCTGTGTGTATGTAGGCTCTTTCCAGCAATCCCTGATGTGGTGGTTGTTAGTTTGCAGGTCTTGCAAAACCTATTCTTCCACCCTTGGTTGGCCTATGGCGTTTGATTGTTGGTATTAGGGTTGCTATTCAGAGTTCTTTGCTGAGATTCCCCCTTATGTTGTGGCTTGGCCCTACCTATCTTTGGACTGGAAGTGGGTTTTGTGTGTGGTTTCTTGACTTTTGGTTGATTAGACATGTTATCTTCATGAGCCAGGGTATACCGTTCTGCTAACATTACAATGTCTTCCACCCGATCAGCCCTATTTTCCAGGAGAAACATTTGGAGTGGTTTCACCGTTTGCTCTATGAGATGTTCAGCCAAAACCCATTTCCTCTAAACTATCGTACTCTTTTTTTAAATCCGACAAGCGACATCCATTTCAAGAAGTAGAATTTTAGCCGCACCGCAAAAGCAGAATACAATTCTCCTGGTTCTCTCTTAGCGGTTTGGAATTTGTTTCGATATGCATGAGAAGTCATTTGGAAGCGTTTCAAAAGAGCTCTTTTCAGAGTTTCATAATCGTTCTCAAGCCCCGGTGGCCCCTCTGCCGTGCGTCCACCTTGACGAGGTAGAGGGGCTTGCGCGTTCCAATGACCCCAAGAGCAATGCCGACGGTAGCACTGCTACTGGTAGGGTCACCCATGTCGGACAGGTCAAGGGAGAGGGACCTGACGAAGTGACGCACAAACTTGCTGCCTTGTAGGTAGACTGGGGACAGTCAAAGGCTAGGGAAAGCATCCCGAAAAGTGCTTGTCGAAATCGGATGTACTGAGCCACAAGCTTGACAAAGAAGTGCAACGTAACTTTATCATTTCATGATGCCACAGATGAAAATTAATCGTTATGGTGCTAATCCTGTGAAGTCCCATCAGGCGGTGATAGTGCCGGGCCCCCTGCCTCGAGGGGGTCCACCCATGACTACTGGTGGTCACCTTCCCCTGTGCTGTGGAGTCAATGCACAGAGGAGTAGGTTAAGAGCTATTGACCAAATACCAAGGACACTCAACATACTACAGTGGAATGCCGAAGGAGTTTATAACAAGAAAGAATCCATGACACAGCGTCTTCATAAAGATAGAATAGATGTGGCATGCATTCAAGAGACACACCTCAATGCCAATCGCAAATTTTCAGTCAGAGGATATCAGGCCACACGTTTCGACCGCGAAGGACATAAAGGAGGAGTTCTAATACTTACACGAAATACAATACCTTGCAGCGAAGTATCTGTGATCTCTGACAACCAAACAGAAATTATAGGTGTTGATATAATGATAAAGGACGTGAAAATAAGAATCTACAATCTGTATAGCCCAGCAGATAAGGACCTTACACTCTCAAACATGAAAATAACTGACACAAACTGCATTATTGTCGGAGACTTTAATAGCCGTTCAGAAAGATGGGGATACCCAGATACTGACAAAAGAGGAGATGATTTGGAGGACTGGGAAATAGACTCAAATCTCCATCTACTCAACAAAGCGGATGACACACGAGCTTCTACTCCAGAAGATGGCTTACCACTTCTACTCCAGACTTAGCTGTCTGCACAGGAGACATCCTCCACAAATCGATCGCCATGTGCTTGACCAATTAGCAGGTAGTGACACAGACCAATCAAGCTTGTAATGAATATGGAGTATGTTCCACAGGAGCAAAAGCCCTTGCCCCGCTGGAATTACAAACGAGCAGATTGGGACAGATTTGCCATACTAACAGACAAATATTGTGAAAACATAAATACACGATATGGCAACATAAAGCAATGGTGGAAAGTCTAAACAGAGCGATAATACAGGCAGCCACTGAGTCCATTCCTAGAGGAGCGAGGAAAAATTACAAACCATACTGGACTGAAGAACTACAAAGTTTGGAGGACAAAGTTGAAGATGCCAGGAAGACAGCAGAGAGAGAACAAACAATTGAAGCGAATATCTCTCTCAAAGCCATCTCAGCAAAATATAAAAGAACAGTAAATCAAACAACAAGAGATTGTTGGAGGGAAAAAACAGAAAACCTGAATTTTGACAGGGATGGAAACAAACTATGGAAACTAGTGAAAGCCATGAACAATGAAGGACCTAGAAACAAACAAATAACAATTAAACAAGGAAATGCCTTGCTTACAGGAAAAAGGCTGCAAATGCACTAATGGAACACTATGCAAATGCAAACCACATTGATATTACAACCGAACAGAAGAAAGCAATCAAAGACAAACAGATACATCATAGAAATACAGAGACAGGAGCAGAATATATGATGGCAAATCTAACAATGGAAGAAATGGACAGGCAATGAATACCCTAAAAAAGAAGAAATCACCAGGAAAGGATGGAATCACAAATGAAATGCTAATAGGACTAGGCAACAAGGCAAAGAAGAAACTACTAGCAGTCCTAAATAACAGCTGGAAGAGAGGAATAGTCCCACAGGCATGGAAGGAAGCTATACTAATACCAGTCCCAAAGAAAGGAAAAGACCTGGAAGAACCAAATGGCTATCGACCTATCAGTCTACTTAGCTGTGTAGGAAAATTAATGGAACGCATTATCAATGGCAGGCTAACATGGCATCTGGAAGAAAACAAACTCTTAACACCACACCAAGCAGGATTCAGAAAGTACAGATCCACTGAAGATCAAATAACCTATATAGCTCAGGAAATAGAGGATGCCTTCCAAGAGAAAAAGCACACACTAGCAGTCTGGATAGATTTAGAAAAAGCATTTGATAAAGTATGGAAGGAAGGACTGAAAGTAAAACTGCAAAACATGCATGTTTGTGGAAAAATGTATAAATGGATCAGCCACTACCTTGAGAACAGAACTGCCAGGACAAAAGTACAAGGACAAACCAGCAAAATGATGCTGCTGGAGCAAGGTGTCCCCCAAGGAGGAGTTCTTTCACCAACATTATTCCTAGCATATATAAATGACATCACAGAAAATTTTCCAGCCAGAGTACACACATTCTCCTTTGCAGATGACCTAGCCATATGGACATCTGAAGAATATATTAGTACAGCTAACAGCAGAATACAGCAAGCCTTATTAGCGCTAGAGGACTGGTCAAAATCATGGCTAGTGAAGATAAGTGAGGAGAAAACAACATGCACAGTGTTCTCCCTCTCAAATAAAACTCAGCAACCTAAGCTGGTATTGAATGGAAAAATATTGCGCCATGAAGAAAATCCAAACTATCTAGGAGTCACCTTTGATCGTCGCCTGACATGGAAGACACAGGTTGAGAAAAATCGAACAAGAGGAAGGCAGAGAATGGCAATCATGAAAAAGCTTGCTGGTACAACGTGGGGAGCAGATGAGAAAGTTCTCAAGAAGTTATATACTGGACGGGTGAGGCCAGTACTGGAATATGGCATTGCATCTTGGGCAACAGCAGCTAAGTCAAACTTTAACAAAATAAGTAGAGTCCAAACCAAGAAATGCGAATCATAACTGGAAGCCTGAAGACAACGCCTATTAATGAACTAGAAAAGATCACTTGTTTACAACCAATGCAGGATAGAAGAGATAGCAGAGCCCAGCAACAAGCAGAAAAATTTAGAAGATTGACAGACCACCCTATGTACAACAGATTTAATGGTTTTGGAAAGGGAAGACTGAAGCGTAGCAACTTTGTAGAAACTGCAAAACGAAGGATTAGGGCAGATCCTATACTTAACATATCAACAGTCAAGCCCATACACAATGCACACATGTTCCCAGCTTGGAGACAGCAGCAACTGCCTGAGATGATAGAAAACATTCCTGGTATTGAGAAAAAGAACACTCAGCATGAAACCGAAAGAAGAGAAATAACCCTAAACTACATAAAAGAACATTACCCAAGCAGCAATTGGACCCATGCATATACAGATGGATCAGCCAAAAATTCAATAGAGAATGGAGGAGGAGGAATTCTCCTAAATTTTAAAAATGGAGTGAAAAAAACACATTCAATGGCAACTGGAAAATTTTCAAGTAACTTCAAAGCGGAGGTAGAGGCTTTGAAAACTGCAGCAGAAATGCTCCTGATGGAGGAAAATAAAGAGAAGCAAATAGCTATCTTCACAGATGCAAAGTCAGTTGTCTCAATACTGAAGAGCAATAACAGCACAGAACTAACTGACCTAAGAGCAGCACTCCATGGTCTATGCCAGAAATCCAAAAAAGGTGTAATACAGTGGATCCCATCACATTGCAGTATACCTGGAAACGAAGAGGCTGACAGACTGGCAAAAGAGGGCGGACGACTACCACAGCCTGACATAGACATAACCTATAATGAGGCAAAGAGGTTGATAAAAAGCACTTATAGAACCAAATGGGAATCAGAGCATCCAGGCCATCAGAAATATGATGCATATTACAAACTCGACCGAAGAGAACAAGTAGCAATCTTCAGACTCCGCACAGGACATAACAGGCTGAAATACCACTTGTTCAATAAACTAAAGATAGGAGATACCGATGAATGTAATTGTAGAACTGGAAAAATGACAGCAAAACATTTGCTGCAGGATTGCCCAACGTATGCAGAACAGAGAAAGATATTTTGGCCCACACCTGCTTCATTTGAGGACAAGCTCTATGGAGATATCAACAAGCTCAAGTTGACCGCAGCTTACTTTAACTGCATACAGGTTGACATTTAAAGGTGCATGAAGACCCAGAGGCATGAAATGGAATATTGCTTGGATAGCAAATCCATTATGTGGAAAGTCCAAATCGAAAGCTTGCTGTGTGGGCTTCATAAAAGGTGGAAAAGTGTTCTAGTGGCACGAAATGGAATATTGCTTGGATAGCAAATCCATTACGTGGAAAGTCCAAATCAAAAGCCCATTGTGTGGGCTTCATAAAAGGTGGAAAAGTGTCCTAGTGGCATGAAATAGAATATTGCTTGGATAGCAAATCCATTACGTGGAAAGTCCTAATCAAAAGCCCACTGTGTGGACTTCATAAAAGGTGGAAAAGTGTCCTAGTGGCACGAAATGGAATATTGCTTGGATAGCAAATCCATTACATGGAAAGTCCGAATCGAAAGCTCACTGTGTGGATGTCATCTGCAGACTGCATACTTCTGGTTTCCGGAAGAACAGCCTATGGTGAACGGAAGGCCCAATATACGGAAGTGAGGCTAAGCAGCCATGTGCAGGACGTGACGATTCCTTGGGTGAGCCCAGTACCAGAGCGCTATGTATCGGCTCTGCAAGTATGGAAGCCTCCTTGGATGGCGGGGAATGCCCATGGTCTGCCCCTGCCTTCCCTTGAGGGCTGACCAGGATCTTTGGCTGTTCTATGTGGACCAGCTGGGATGGGGGATAACACCACAACAGTAAGAGTCAAACGTCCTAAGAAACCCCCGGGAAGATTAACCCGGTCAACAAATGCCCGCAGAAGTCGGATGTGTCGGCCTAACGGCGCAAGAACGCAGCTTGCTGTAAACAGGCACAACGCAATCACATCCGAAAAAAAAACTCCGGATGAACGAAGAAGAGGAAGCCCCGGTGGAAGTCTAGAATACACTTCATATGCGGCCCCGATCAAACCCTGCGATAACTTCAAATTACTTTTTTTTTCTAACCCCATTACGGATGACATGGCCTTGAACCTATGCAAGAAATCGTCAATCGCCTCTGTTCTCTCAGCAAAAGGTTTTAGAGGGAAGTTCATTGCCAGATGGTGGTGTCTCATAGCACCACATACCTGGGTACCAGATGAAGCGGAGGGCCCGACGGATGCCACGTTTTCCGTTGAGCTCTTAATTCCAGCTCCCTCACCCGAAATTAATGTTTTTGTTCTGCCTTCTTGGCTTCACGTTCCGCCTTCTTGGCCTCACTGGCAATCTCTGCAAGTTTAATCTCGTTCTCTTCTTTCAATTTCTCACGCTCTTCCATACTGTATTCCCTGTCCATATCCAAAACATATTTTTAAGCTCATCTCCACACAGTCCAATCTATAATCCAGTCTCCTGTATTTCAGCTACAGTAGGTCGTCTGGAATCCATGATGCCCATAAATTTTGTGTATAATTAATAAAACACAACTGAAACCAAAATCAACAAATGCAACCAACTGTTTAACCAGAACTTTGTTTATTTTGTGTCGAGATATAGTAGACCTATCCGGACAATAAATGTCATCAAGATAAAATTAGACGTTTTAAGATTCCCACTTTGCCTCTGATATGAAAAGAATCTAAATAGAGTTGACTTTGCAACAACAGAACAGAAATAGGATGCACGGACGTGACCCAACTTATATAATATAATGGGATCCAGGAGGATAGGATATCTGTTACACCCCGAGCCCTGGAGTATTCGACTCTTAGTGAGTTTCCACTCGTTCAATCTAAACAATGACCACACCTAGGGGAGTGTTGATCATTGAAACAAAAATACGACACATTCTCCTAACCTTATCAAATAAGATAGAATTACTTAGAAATTTAACACACAAATTTTAATTCAGAAAACAAAAACCAACACAGCTGGGAAGAATACTGTAAGAACTTTCCTGAAATACTTTCTCTTTCCGGTGGGTCAGATTTCCAGGAGAGGTGAGGTGGTACGAAAGAGCTTTCCATGAAGATCACCAAGGGAGTTTGAATGTGTATAGTGCATGTGATAATCAATTAGGAACAAAAACAATTTGCTTCACCCGGAATCGTAAGTCCTTCCCTCCCCAGTGCTGCTCCTGGTTAGAACACAGATTCCATCTCTGGACGTCCAACAGATGTGCACGTATATTGATGGCCACGGACGGCTATCCTTGGGTGGAGGATGCGTCGTCACTCCACTCAGCCTCTATCTGATCCGTCAGAGCTTTCAGACACAGTAACAAAGGGGGAATCTCTCTCCCGAACCAGATCATCCGAATAGGACTGATCAACGTATTAGAAACTTGATGAGACACAAGATCTACATTGGAACGGGCCTGCCGTAAGACACGCAAGCAACTCGGAAAGAATTCATGACACCGCTACGTCACCCATAGAGCGTTCAACTATAGTGCACGAAAAGACGTAGAGAAACAGTAGATACGTCGGAAATTTCCCGGACTCCATCCAAACTTGGCCTATCCTGAAAGGCAATTATAAAGATATATGAATTACCCCAGAGTACAGTAAATACCAAATGATTTAGTGTCTAAATTATGATGGTTTGACCTGACCTAGAAGAATGACATTGAAACAATCCAGCAAATCTGAGAGTGGCCTCTTCGTCACACTCGTAAAGTAGACATAGATGGCGCTGCTTACCGTTTGCCGCCGCCATCACCCGCATCGCAGCCAAACCTCGCATGGCTTTTGTTATCACCAGGCCTATGTGCTCCTGATAAGCAAGGCTTCGATAAAAACGTATCACCAGGTAGTTCATTGCCTGCGTTCTTTCCACCGTCTCTCGACACAGCTTTACAGTTGATGTTGGAGTGTTGATAATATGGTTGTTCAAAGAGAACTATGTCACTGCTGCCTTCGTTGGGTTGACCATTGCCCTAGATTCCATACACCAAGTGCTTATGCGATTTAGTTCTGTTTGCAACCTGATTTCTATCCTTCCCCTGACGATACACTAACACATCATCGGTATATGACAATGTCCTCCCCGGTATTCTGATCTGCTCACCAATAGCTCTCACAGTATAGGCGTTGAACAGCACCGGAGATAATGGCGATCCCTGTGGCAAACCCGGATATATTGTTGTTGGTTCAGAAGTTCAACTGCCACATCTAAATACTACGTTCCGTTTTAAGAGGGCAGCGTCGATCCGATTAAGGAAGAATGGACTTATCTTGAGTTCAAGAAGCTGAAAAATATTAAGAAATCCAATGGTACTCTGGTGTACGCATCCTCAAGATCAATCGCCAAAGCACATGCCTGAGTGGAAACTTCATAGACATCTCTGGCAAAAACTGCTGCATTGGTCCAGGTTTCTCTGTTAGGACGGTACCCTACAAGGGTAGGTGGGAAATGACCTTGCTTCTCTAGCTGACTTGATATTTTCTGGCAATTATCTTCTCCAGCAGCTTGCCTATTGTATTTTGCATGGTTATTACCCGATATCCCTGAATTTTTGTGTGGTCTTTGTCAGGCTTCGGTAACGGAATCAGATGACTGTGTAACCACTCTTCCTTGACGCTAGCATTCCCTATGCTGTTGTTGTATATATCTGCTAGTCCCTCTAGCTCGTTGTCGGTACACATACTGATGTCGTCATACCTTATACCCACTGCGCTGTTGTTTTTTTGTTCGTCGAAGCACAGCCCTGATCTCTGTCACTGTCACTGTGTCTTCAACTGCAATGTTCTGAACTCTACACCTAAACTCTAACAGCCTGTATTTGCATTTCGTCATTGTCCCAGCTGGACATGTCCAGTTCTGAAGCCACCAAGCTGTCTCGAATCAGAATCGCCATTCCCAGGTGTCGCCTGTTGTAATAACATTTGAAGCCGGCTACACTTAGTGAATTATCTCCCAGTCTCGTCTCCTGAAGTGCTACTATATCGTTTCTTTATGCCAGGCTTTCCAAATAGGGGCCACGTTGTTTTGCGCTGGCACAGTTCTACTATTGAATACATGTGTTCTTGAGGCCCAGATAGTTGCATTTTCGCCGGTGACGCCTGGCTCCGGCCCGTCTCCCCTGTCGTTTACGACTTGTACCTCGTCTAGTCGTGGTTTATGTACCCTTTGTACGGGACACAAACGCTGGTCTGCCATGGTGAAGAAAACCAAACACACTACACGCCACTAGTGTACTACACAGTAACCTAAACATGCTGCGAAAAACACTTAGGATTGATTCGCACAGATGCACGAAACTCCGTTGAACCGGCGAACATTTTTAGAGGAAATTCATGGTTTACATCCTAGCGCAGAAATTACACGCACGATAATGTATAATACAACATGTATAACCGACTTGATAACAGCACATATTACACCAAATATATGTATAACATACTTGACAACAGCCTACATTACACCAAATATATGTATAACAGACTTGACAACGGCAAACATTACACCAAATATATGTATAACAGACTTGACAACAGCCTACATTACACCAAAATATATGTATACCGACTTGACAACAGCCTACATTACACCAAATATATGTATAACAGACTTGACAACAGCAAACATTACACCAAATATATGTATAACAGACTTGAAAACAGCAAACATTACACCAAATATATGTATAACAGACTTGACAACGGCAAACATTACACCAAATATATGTATAACAGACTTGACAACAGCCTACATTACACCAAATATATGTATAACAGACTTGAAAACAGCAAACATTACACCAAATATATGTATAACAGACTTGAAAACAGCAAACATTACACCAAATATATGTATA
>JACEFZ010002805.1:22500-30000 GCA_014155875.1 Cepaea nemoralis | reverse complement strand
AACAGTGGAGGAGCTATAGGACGTGTGGTTATACCAACAGTGGAGGAGCTATAGGACTTGTGGTTATACCAACAGTGGAGGAGCTATAGGACTTGTGGTTATACCAACAGTGGAGGAGCTATAGGACGTGTGGTTATACCAACAGTGGACGAGCTATAGGACGTGTGGTTATACAACAGTGGAGGAGCTATAGGACGTGTGTTGATACCCACAGTGGAGGAGCTATAGGACGTGTGGTTATACCAACAGTGGAGGAGCTATAGGACGTGTGGTTATACCAACAGTGGAGGAGCTATAGGACGTGTGGGTTATACCAACAGTGGAGGAGCTATAGGACTTGTGGTTATACCAACAATGGAGGAGCTATAGGACGTGTGGTTATACCCACAGTGGAGGAGCTATAGGACGTGTGGTTACACCCACAATGGAGGAGCTATAGGACGTGTGGTTATACCAACAGTGGGACGAGCTATAGGACGGTGGTTATACCAACAGTGGAGGAGTTATAGGACGTGTGGTTATACCAACAGTGGAGGAGCTATAGGACGTGTGGTTATACCACAGTGAGGACGTATAGGACGTGTGGTTATACCAACAGTGGAGGAGCTATAGGACTTGTGGTTATACCAAACAGTGGAGGAGCTATAGGACTTGTGGTTATACCAACAGTGGAGGAGCTATAGGACGTGTGGTATACCAACAGTGGAGGAGCTATAGGACGTGTGGTTATACCAACAGTGGAGGAGCTATAGGACGTGTGGTTATACCCACAGTGGAGGAGCTATAGACGTGTGGTTATACCAACAGTGGAGAGCTATAGGACGTGTGGTGTTATACCAACAGTGGAGGAGCTATAGGACGTGTGGTTATACCAACAGTGGACGAGCTATAGGACGTGTGGTTATACCAACAGTGGATGAGCTATAGGACGTGTGGTTATACCAACAGTGGACGAGCTATAGGACGTGTGGTTATACCCACATTGGACGAGCTATAGGACGTGTGGTTATACCCATATTGGACCAGCTATGGGACACGTAGTTACAAACTCTCCCACGTGTATAGAAATACCAGACGAGAGAGGCAGAGGAAGACAGAGTCATTTCTGACCTGAATCAGACTTCGGCGATCCCGACACTCGAATCCATGTTTCCAGATAAGACATCTGTCTTAGAAGACAGCTCTCATACAAGACAGTTCTCGTAAAAGGTAGCTCTTAAAAAAGACAGCTCTCATATAAGACAATTCTCATACAAAACAGTTCTCATATAAGAGAGCTCTCATAGAGGACACCTCTTTTACAAGACAGTTCTCATACAAGACAGCTCTCATACACAGCTCTCATACAAGACAGCTCTCGTACAAAGTAGCTCTTATATTTGACATCTCCCGTACAAGACAGCTCTTATACAAGACAGCTCTCATACAAGACAGTTCTCATACAAGACAGCGATCATGCAAGACAACTCTCATACAAGACAGCTCTCATATAAGACATCTTCCATACAAAACAGCTCTCATAAAGACAGCTCTCATACAAGACATCTCTCATACAAGACAGCTTTCATACAAGAAATCTCCTATACAAGACAGCACCCATACAATACGTGTCCCATGCAAAACAGCTCTCATTAAAGACAGCTCTCATACAAAACAGCTCTCATACAAGACAGCCTTCGTACAAGGAATACATCTCCCATACAAAAGAAATCTCATACAAGACATCTCTCATACAAACAGCTCTCATACAAGACAGCTGTCATTCAAGACAGCTGTCATACACAACAGCTCTCATACAAAACAGCTCTCATAAAAGGCAGCTGCCATGCAAGACATCCTCCATACAAGACAGCTCTCAAACAAGACATTCCCAAACAAGACATCCTCCATACAAAGCAGCTCTCATACAATACACCTGCCATGTTAAACAGCTCCCATACAAAACAGCACCCATACAAGACAGATCTCATGCAAAACTGCTTTCAAACAAGATACTTTCCAGAAAGTCGCAGTTCCCAAACAAGATATTTTCCAATCAGTCACAGCTCCCAAACAAGACTTTCTCCAAACAGTCACAGCTCCCAAACAAGACTTTCTCCATTCAACCACAGCTCCCAAACAAGACTTTATCCAAACCGTCACAGCTGCCAAACAAGACTTTCTCCATTCAACCACAGCTCCCAAAGACTTTATCAAACCGTCACAGCTCCCAAACAAGACATTCTGCAAACAGTCACAGCTCC
Source organism: Cepaea nemoralis (assembly GCA_014155875.1). Lineage (NCBI taxonomy): Eukaryota > Metazoa > Mollusca > Gastropoda > Stylommatophora > Helicidae > Cepaea > Cepaea nemoralis. The sequence goes on along the minus strand of JACEFZ010002805.1, from coordinate 27,757 downwards.
CAAACAAGACTTTATCCAAACCGTCACAGCTCCCAAACAAGACTTTCTCCATTCAACCACAGTTCCCAAACAAGCCATTCTCCAAACAGTCACAGCTCCCAAACAAGACTTTCTCCAAACAGTCGCAGCTCCCAAACAAGACTTTCTCCATTCAACCACAGCTCCCAAACAAGACTTTATCCATTCAACCACAGCTCCCAAACAAGACTTTCTCCATTCAACCAGAGCTCCCAAACAAGACTTTATCCAAACCGTCACAGCTCCCAAACAAGACATTCTCCAAACCGTCAAAGCTCCCCAAAAAAGACTTTATCCAAACCGTCACAGCTCCCAAACAAGACTTTCTCCATTCAACCACAGCTCCCAAACAAGACTTTCTCCATTCAACCACAGCTCCCAAACAAGACTTTATCCAAACCGTCACAGTTCCCAAACAAGACTTTCTCCATTCAACCACAGCTCCCAAACAAGACTTTCTCCATTCAACCACAGCTCCCAAACAAGACATTCTGCAAACAGCCACAGCTCTCCAACAAGACTGCGGTGTCTGAGAGGCCAACATAAGGCCACCTTGTGGCGTCTGGCGGTGAGAATTTATTGGCCCTGATGTTTGTGTCCTTACAAGTGGCTGACAGGTGATTTATTTGCCGCTCATGTTCCTAGAGAGTGGAGGCAAATTGCTGACATCAGCAGTGATGGTGAGGCGGGACAGAAGCACATACCATGTTGAGCAAGTGTTCTCTCCTTTGTGCTTCCATTTTTCAACTGATAAGGAAGGGCACGAAGATTATCATTGCCGTTGTTTTATTAATTATTGGATTCTTCATCCTCATCATCGTGGACATCATCATGGACATCATCATCATTGTAATCTTCATATTCGTCCTTATCTTCGTCACCGTCATTATCATCATTACCATCATTATCGTCATCATTATAATATTACCATCCTCATCATCATCGTCACTACCGTGGGCATCATCAACATTGTAATCTTTACCTTCGTCCTTAACATTTCTATCTACGTCAACGTCCTCACAATCACCATCTTCATCATCATCATTATAAACATTGCCATCCTCATCATCATTGTTGGCATCATCATCATTATAATCTTAAACTTCGTCCTTATCTTCGTCACCGTCATCACCATCATCATCGCTATCATCATCATCATTATCATCATCATCGTCATCATTATAATCATTACCAACATCATCATCATCGCGAACATCATCATCATTGTATTCTTTATATTCGTCCTTAGCATCGATATCAACGTCATCGTCCTCACAATCACATCTTCATCACCATCAGCATTGTCACAGAATGATGATAGTTAATGATTCCCAAAAAAAAAAAAACCCTTTGGAAAGGAAAAAAGAAAAAATGGGTTTTCCCGGGGGATGGGGGAAAAAAAGGAAGCAAATAGCTATCTTCACAGATGCAAAGTCAGTTGTCTCAATACTGAGAGCAATAACAGCACAGAACTAACTGACCTAAGAGCAGCACTCCATGGTCTATGCCAGAAATCCAAAAAAGGTGTAATACAGTGGATCCCATCACATTGCAGTATACCTGGAAACGAAGAGGCTGACAGACTGGCAAAAGAGGGCGGACGACTACCACAGCCTGACATAGACATAACCTATAATGAGGCAAAGAGGTTGATAAAAAGCACTTATAGAACCAAATGGGAATCAGAGCATCCAGGCCATCAGAAAGGATGATGCATATTACAAACTCGACCGAAGAGAACAAGTAGCAATCTTCAGACTCCGCACAGGACATAACAGGCTGAAATACCACTTGTTCAATAAACTAAAGATAGGAGATACCGATGAATGTAATTGTAGAACTGGAAAAATGACAGCAAAACATTTGCTGCAGGATTGCCCAACGTATGCAGAACAGAGAAAGATATTTTGGCCCACACCTGCTTCATTTGAGGACAAGCTCTATGGAGATGTCAACAAGCTCAAGTTGACCGCAGCTTACTTTAACTACATTCAGGTTGACATTTAAAGGTGCATGAAGACCCAGAGGCATGAAATGGAATATTGCTTGGATAGCAAATCCATTATGTGGAAAGTCCAAATCGAAAGCTCGCTGTGTGGGCTTCATAAAAGGTGGAAAAGTGTCCTAGTGGCACGAAATGGAATATTGCTTGGATAGCAAATCCATTACGTGGAAAGTCCGAATCAAAAGCCCATTGTGTGGGCTTCATAAAAGGTGGAAAAGTGTCCTAGTGGCATGAAATGGAATATTGCTTGGATAGCAAATCCATTACGTGGAAAGTCCGAATCAAAAGCCCACTGTGTGGGCTTCATAAAAGGTGGAAAAGTGTCCTAGTGGCACGAAATGGAATATTGCTTGGATAGCAAATCCATTACATGGAAAGTCCGAATCGAAAGCTCACTGTGTGGATGTCATCTGCAGACTGCATACTTCTGGTTTCCGGAAGAACAGCCTATGGTGAACGGAAGGCCCAATATACGGAAGTGAGGCTAAGCAGCCATGTGCAGGACGTGACGATTCCTTGGGTGAGCCCAGTACCAGAGCGCTATGTATCGGCTCTGCAAGTATGGAAGCCTCCTTGGATGGCGGGGAATGCCCATGGTCTGCCCCTGCCTTCCCTTGAGGGCTGACCAGGATCTTTGGCTGTTCTATATGGACCAGCTGGGATGGGGGATAACACCACAACAGTGAGAGTCAAACGTCCTAAGAAACCCCCGGGAAGGTTAACCCGGTCAACAAATGCCCGCAGAAGTCGGATGTGTCGGCCTAACGGCGCAAGAACGCAGCTCTGCTGTAAACAGGCACAACGCAATCACATCCGAAAAAAAAACTCCGGATGAACGAAGAAGAGAAGCCCCGGTGGAAGTCTAGAATACACTTCATATGCGCCCCGATCAAACCCTGCGATAATTTAAAATTACTTTTTTTTTCAAACCCCCATTACGGATGACATGGCCTTGAACCTATGCAAGAAATCGTCAATCGCCTCTGTTCTCTCAGAAAAATTTTAGGGGGAAGTTCATTGCCAGATGGTGGTGTCTCATAGCACCACATACCTGGTACCAGATGAAGCGGGGGGCCCGACGGATGCCACGTTTTCCGTTGAGCTCTTAATTCCAGCTCCCTCACCCGAAATTAATGTTTTTGTTCTGCCTTCTTGGCTTCACGTTCCCCCTTCTTGGCCTCACTGGCAATCTCTGCAATTTAATCTCGTTCTCTTCTTTCAATTTCCACGCTCTTCCATACTGTATTCCCTGTCCATATCCAAAACATATTTTTAAGCTCATCTCCACACAGTCCAATCTATAATCCAGTCTCCTGTATTTCAGCTACAGTAGGTCGTCTGGAATCCATGATGCCCATAAATTTTTTGTTAATTAATAAACACAACTGAAAACCAAAAACAACAAATGCAACCAACTGTTTTACCAGAACTTTGTTTATTTTGTGTCGAGATATAGTAGACCTATCCAGACAAGAAATGTCATCAAGATAAAATTAGACGTTTTAAGATTCCCACTTTGCCCCTGATATGAAAAGAACCCAAATAGAGTTTACTTTGCAACAACAGAACAGAAATAGGATGCATGGACGTGACCCAACTTATATAAAATAATGGGATCCAGGAGGATAGGATCTCCGTTACACCCCGAGCCCTGGAGCATTCGACTCTTAGTGAGTTTCCACTCGTTCAATCTAAACAATGACCACACCTCATTGAAACAAAAATACGACACATTCTCCTAACCTTATCAAATAAGACAGAATTACTTTGAAATTTAACACACACACTTTAATTCAGAAAACAAAAACCAACACAGCTGGGAAGAATATTGTAAGAAACTGTCATGAGAGACTTTCTCTTTCCGGGCGGTTAGATTTCCAGGAGAGTGAGGTGGTACGAAAGAGCTTCCCATGAAGATCACCAAAGGGGGTTTGAATGTGTATAGTGCATTGGGTAATCAATTTGGAACAAAACCAATTTTTCTTCACCCTGAAACGTGTCCTCCCTCCCCAGTGCTGCTCCTGGTTAGAACACAGATTCCATCTCTGGACGTCCAACAGATGTGCACGTATATTGAGGCCACGGACGACTATCCCTGGGTAGAGGATGCGTCATCACTCCACTCAGCCTCTAGCTGATCCGTCAGAGCTTTCAAACACAGTAACAAAGGGGGAATCTCTCTTCCGAACCAGATCATCCGAACAGGACTGATCAACGTATTAGAAACTTGGTGAGACACAAGATCTACATTGGAACGGGCCTGCCGTAAGACCCGAAAGCAACTCGGAAAGAATTCATGACACCGTTACGTCACCCATAGAGCGTTCAACTATAGTGCACGAAAAGACGTAGAGAAACAGTAGATACGTCGGAAAATTTCCCGGGCTCCATCCAAACTTGGCATATCCTGAAAGGCAATTATAAAGATATATGAATTACCCCAAGTACGTAAATACCAAATGATTTAGTGTCTAAATTATGATGGTTTGACCTGACCTAGAAGAATGATTGAAACAATCCAGCAAATCTGAGAGTGGCCTCTTCTGTCACACTCGTAAAGTAGACATAGATGGCGCTGCTTACCGTTTGCAGCCGCCATCACCCGCATCGCAGCCAAACCTCGCTTGGCTTTTGTTATCACCAGGCCCATGTGCTCCTGATAAGCAAGGCTTCGATCAAAACGTATCACCAGGTAGTTCATTGCCTGCGTTCTTTCCACCGTCTCTCGGCACAGCTTTACAGTTGATGTTGGAGTGTTGACAATATAGTTATTCAAAGAGAACTATGTCACTGCTGCCTTCGTTGGGTTGACCATTGCCCTAGATTCCACACACCAAGTGCTTATGCGATTAAGTTCTGTTTGCAACCTGATTTCTATCCTTCCCCTGACGATACACTAACATGTCATCGGTATATGACAATGTCTTCCCCGGTCCTCTGATCTGCTCGCCAATAGTTCTCACAGTGTAGGCGTTGAACAGCACCGGAGATAATGGCGATCCCTGTGGCAAACCCTTATATATTGTTGTTGGTTCAGAAGTCCAACTGCCACATCTAAATACTACGTTCCGTTTTATGAGGGCTGCGGCGATCCGACTAAGGAAGAATGGACTTATCTTGAGTTCAAGAAGCTGAAAAATATTAATAAATCCAATGGTACTCTGTTGTACGCATCCACAAGATCAATCGCCAAAGCACATGCCTGAGTGGAAATTTTATAGATATCATGGGCAA
>JACEFZ010002805.1:0-15000 GCA_014155875.1 Cepaea nemoralis | reverse complement strand
TACAAAACAGCTCTCATAAAGACAGCTCTCATACAAGACATCTCTCATACAAGACAGCTTTCATACAAGAAATCTCCTATACAAGACAGCACCCATACAATACGTGTCCCATGCAAAACAGCTCTCATTAAAGACAGCTCTCATACAAAACAGCTCTCATACAAGACAGCCTTCGTACAAGACATCTCCCATACAAAAGAAATCTCATACAAGACATCTCTCATACAAAACAGCTCTCATACAAGACAGCTGTCATTCAAGACAGCTGTCATACACAACAGCTCTCATACAAAACAGCTCTCATAAAGGACAGCTGCCATGCAAGACATCCTCCATACAAGACAGCTCTCAAACAAGACATTCCCAAACAAGACATCCTCTATACAAAGCAGCTCTCATACAATACACCTGCCATGTTAAACAGCTCCCATACAAAACAGCTACCCATACAAGACAGATCTCATGCAAAACTGCTATCAAACAAGATACTTTCCAGAAAGTCGCAGTTCCCAAACAAGATATTCTCCAATCAGTCACAGCTTCCCTAAACAAGCCATTTCTCCAATCAGTCACAGCTCCCAAACAAGACTTTCTCCATTCAACCACAGCTCCCAAACAAGACTTTATCCAAACCGTCACAGCTGCCAAACAAGACTTTCTCCATTCAACCACAGCTCCCAAACAAGACTTTATCCAAACCGTCACAGCTCCCAAACAAGACATTCTGCATCAACAGTCACAGCTCCCAAACATAGACTTTATCCAAACAGTCACAGCTCCCAAACAAGACTTTCTCCATTCAACCACAGCTTCCCAAACAAGACTTTCTCCAAACAGTCACAGCTCCCAAACAAGACTTTCTCCATTCAACCACAGCTCCCAAACAAGACTTTCTCCAAATAGTCACAGCTCCCAAACAAGACTTTCTCCATTCAACCACAGCTCCCAAACAAGACTTTCTCCAAACCGTCACAGCTCCCAAACAAGACTTTTCTCCAAACCGTCACAGCTCCCAAACAAGACTTTCTCCATTCAACCACAGCTCCCAAACAAGACTTTCTCCAAACAGTCACAGCTCCCAAACAAGAATTTCACCATTCAACAACAGCTCCCAAACAAGACTTTCTCCAAACAGTCACAGCTCCCAAACAAGACTTTCTCCATTCAACCACAGCTCCCAAACAAAACTTTATCCAAACCGTCACAGCTCCCAAACAAGACTTTCTCCAAACCGTCACAGCTCCCAAACAAGACATTCTGCAAACAGTCACAGCTCTCGAACAAGACTGCGGTGTCTGAGAGGTCAAAATCAGGCGACCTTGTGGCGTCTGGCGGTGAGAATTTATTGGCCCTGATGTTTGTGTCCTTACAAGTGGCTGACAGGTGATTTATTTGCCGCTCATGTTCCTGGAGAGTGGAAGCAAATTGCTGACATCAGCAGCGATGGTGAGGCGGGACAGAAGCACATACCATGTGGAGCAAGTGTTCTCTCCTTTGTGTGTCAATTTTTCAACTGATAAGGAAGGGCACAAAGACTATCATTGCCGTTGTTTTATTAATTATTGGATTCTTCATCCTCATCATCGTGGACATCATCATGGACATCATCATCATTGTAATCTTCATATTCGTCCTTATCTTCGTCACCGTCATCATCATCCTTACCATCATTATCGTCATCATTATAATATTACCATCCTCATCTTCATCGTCATTACCGCGGGCATCATCATCATTGTAATCTTCATCTTCGTCCTTATCTTCGTCCACGTCATCATCATCATCATCATCATTATCATCATCATCATTACCATCCTCATCATCATCGTCATTACCGCGGGCATCATCAACATTGTAATCTTTACCTTCGTCCTTAACATTGCTATCTACGTCAACGTCCTCACAATCACCATCTTCATCACCATCACCATCATCATCGTCAACATTATAACATTGCCATCCTCATCATCATTGTTGGCATCATCATCATTATAATCTTAAACTTCGTCCTTATCTTCGTCACCGTCATCACCATCATCATCGCTATCATCATCATCATTATCATCATCATCGTCATCATTATAATCATTACCATCATCATCATCGCCATCATCGCGAACATCATCATCATTGTATTCTTTATATTCGTCCTTAGCATCGATATCAACGTCATCGTCCTCACAATCACCATCTTCATCACCATCAGCATTGTCACAGAATGATGATAGTTTAATGATTCCCAGATAAAATTAAATGTGGCATTAATGGCAATATAGGAGAAGGGTTAACAATCGTGTACTTCAATCTGAGAGCAGGATAAATTAAAGATCATGGACCGACAGATATAAAAATAGGATACAGGTGTTCGCAGAGGTCATTGCCTGACGATCTGATCGGACGGACACGGGAACCGGGGAGATCGCGTTGGGGAAAAATGACCGGAGAAAGCGATCAACGGGGTCGGATGCTTTGAAGTATTAGCGTAAGGGGAACCCAGGGAAACAGCGTAACCACGGAACGAAACGAGCAACTAGCCACTACGTGATTTCACCGCCTTTTGATGTACAGGATACGTCAAGAGACGAGTGTTGAGGTATGAACATCAAACAATAACGGAAGAACGGGAGGTCCACTATAAATAGTAGAAACTGGGTTTTCTTGTTTAGTATGTGTTCCCAAACTGGGCAGAAATCTCTATGCCTCCTGTAGGTGGAAAGAAATACACATCCCTGATTGTTGAACGAAGATGGGATATTAGTGTGTTATTCGCTAGTGTATTTCGATTCAGGGAGTCCGATAGAGTATATAAGGTATTATAATCTTAGCATAATAGTAGCATAGGGATATAGGTGTTTGTTCTTGATTTGTGGCATTGCATTCGTTTATCTAATCGTGTAAACTTTAGTGCACTCATAAATCGTATGTCCGTATGTTTTTCGGAGGCTTCTCAGTATGGCTAGAGAAGGACTCTCACATAAGAAAATAATATGAAGCAGACTCATATCACCAGATTACCTATCTTCTCCACAGGTTCCAATCCCCTTATTGAAATCAGAGAAGAAATGAAGGTTACTGCACTTGAACAAATAAAGTACCTACTTAGAACCAACAAGAACATAGACATGTTTTAATATGAAGAAGTGATAACGTAACGTCAAATACAGAACACTGTATGCTCAATCGAATATACAACTAAAACCCTTAAAAGGAAAAGACGTTAACCTGTGGCAAGCAGGGATACTTAAAACTGCATGCAATTGCACTGTGCAGAAACATTAAACTTTATTAACCATAGACATTGTGTAGAACATTTATAGTAACTCTAGACAATGTTGGATAGTGGCGGTGTGTATTCAGAGGTGGACTATAATACCTTCCAAAACGGGAAATATATGAACTTCAGTGACTTACCAAATCGGATTATTTTCTGGTGATAAGACATTGAACAGTTGTTTTCTTCAAGAATTGGATTAAGTCCAGACTCAAGCAGGAGGAGATCATCCAGGGTGAGATCACTCCATTTCTATGTGTGCTGTCCTGTGTTTTGGCCGACAGAAGAGTCGAGAAAATCTACGGCACATACGAAATCAAAAGTCCTATCTTGCATTCACACTAGTAGACAATACCAACTACATATACAAAGTCCATCCATACACCAGACATAGTTTTATTTAATAAATATTTTATTAATTGTTGAAAGAAACTGTTGTCGGAGTATGTGATGAAGGAATAATAGAGAGAGAGAAAGGAATAGATATATGGAAGGGAAGACAGAAGGGAGGAGTGTAGACAGAAGTCAGTCAAGAATCCCAAAGAAGAAGAAGTAATAAGGTGTGCTTGTTCATTCCACGTTCCTCCCGGGACGACAAGCGACAAGCATTACCATCCTTATCTTTGTAGGTCAGCATGGCCGAATGGATCAGAACGATTGTTCTTAAACATCCGGTGTGCTGATGCCGAGGTAAGGGGTTCAACCCCTACACCAGACAGTTGGACTAACATTTTTGACCTATCGTCCTTGAATTGGAGACGTAAATTGCAAGTACCTCTGAAGTCGGAATGTGTTCGCCAGATGGCGAGAGACATTGTCAATAGTTAAAGCTAATCCATATGCAAAATTAAGTCCAGCACTACTAGAAGTAGTGTGTATGGACTACGCTTAAGTTCATTGCAAGAGAGCGCCAATAAAAATGATCATCATCATCATTATCATCACTATCATTATCATCACCATCATCATGATAATAATATCATCACAGAAATTAGGAACATGATAAGTTAGTTAGTTGTGTATCCTTTACAAGACCTGGCAGTCAACACCAGCATCTTTTGCTTTTGTGATCTTCTGGCAAGTTTACGTTCAGTAGTTTGCGATTGCTTTCTAACGACCGGCACCCATACCATTTTATAAACAAATCAATGCAAGAGGGTTTGCTGCACAATCGACTGCAGTGTGTTTAGAACGCGGGGGTGCGGGATTGCGAACTGCATCCGTAACACCTTCACCACGGAGCCAGTAGAAAAATGATGGAATAAAAAAAAAAACAATACTACATAACGCCTAGATCTTAAACAGAAATTAAACAAGTACTGAACAATATAAACTCCATATTTAGCTACATATTCCTTACAGGACGTCGTCGCAATCGACCCCTTTATTTTGTGAACCGATCCCATTATTTTGTCAATCGATCCCATTATTTTGTGGCTGTTTGTGATTCACAAGGGAAGTTTACCTTCAGAAGTTTACCATTACTGAATGATACTACATAACGATACTACAGAACGATAGTACAGAACGATGCTGCAGAAAGATACTACAGAACGATACTATAGAACGATCGATGCTCATACAATTATTAAAAATCAACACAAGCCGATATGCATTTAAATCATCTGCAGCTGATTACAAACGCTGTATGAGAGATTACGAATGGCGCTCATTATCTCTTCACCACAGAACTAGGACGGCTTACATTACAAAAAATAATTCGTGAAATTTGGGACCATCATTTAAATAATAAGGAAAATATTATGGAAAAAACAGAAAGCTAGAGAGGCAACATTAACTTTACAAAGTTCCTGAAAATAGAAATCCAGGCACTCTCAGACAGATGGTATTTGCTGTCTGGGTGTTGCTAATGCCAGAACTCTTTAAGTAGGATTCAGATGTTGGCTGTTTGCCCTGGATTTGGGTGGAATCACGAATGGAGTTGACAGGACCAGAAAATATTGGTCGTTTTTCTGGTGTCGTTATTCTACCTGCAAACATACGGAGAGGAAACATTACCAGCTTTCTCTCGCGGTGCCGCCAAACACGGAATCTAGATTGGCACCTTACAACTGGCAATTCATTTATTTTTGCTTTAATCTAGCCTTGCCCTTTGCATTGTTGTTTTGGCTGCTTGTCTGTGCCTGTCTTAATTGTTCTTGTTTACACCCTGCGATGTATAAAATAATTGACATACTTTCAGTAGTTGTCTAACCATCTATGTTTATGTTTTTCTTCTTTCACATTGTTACACTTATGTCTTCTATCTATCTATCTATCTATCTATCTATCTATCTATCTATCTATCTATCTATCTATCTATCTATCTATCTATCTATCTATATATCTATCTATCTATCTATCTATCTATCTATCTATCTATCTATCTATCTGTCTATCTATCTATCTATCTAATCTATCTATCTATCTATATATCTATCTATCTATCTGTCTATCTGCCTGTCTATCTATCTGTCTATCTGCCTGTCTATCTATCTATCTATCTATCTATCTATCTATCTATCTATCTATCTAGCTATCTATCTATCTATCTATCTATCTATCTATCTATCTATCAGTAGTATGTCAGGTGGTACTAAGTAAGAAATATGGTGCAGCACCATAATTTTTTACTATATAAAAAGTCTACCACCGCAAGCGAAACGTCACAAAAACGGACCTCATTTTCAAGGGATGCAACCCATGAATAAATAATCGAACGTATTTTTGCACTGTTACTTCCCTTTTTTGAGAATTGTCTTTAAAAAGAAATTTAATAACTACTGATAGTATTGATTGTAGTGAGCGAGACTATCATCATACTATTGATGCTGTTAAGGTACAGTGCTCTTCCTCCTTAGTGTCATACTTCTTTATTTCGTCTTCTTTCTTTATCTGTATTGGGCATAACACTATCATCATTCCATTGGTGATGTGTAAGGGATAGGGTTACAGTGCATTTCCTCGGAGTGGTCTAGGGGGCAGCGGGCTTGAGGGTGCGAGCTCAGGGGTGGAGCGTGGGGTGTCGGCGTGTAGGGGTGGGGCAAGGGGTTTCGAACCTCGAGCCGCGATGGGTGTCACATGAAAAACCTTAATAAGTAAGAATGTAAATATGGCAGTTATATTATCTATAGAGGGTCGTAGTGGTGTAAACACTATCATCATAGGGTTGCAAATGAAAACCTTAAAAAGTACAAATGGCCGATATTGATTTTAGCGGGTATAGCTTAGTGAAATTCGTTGGTAATGGGTGGGTAGCGGATATTAGTGATCTGTAGAGTGTCACAGTGGTTTGTTTACTATCATCATACAGCTTACAAATGAAAACATTAAAAAGTAAAAATGGCCGATATTATTGATTTTAGCGGGTATATCTTAGTGAAATTCGTTGGTAAGGGGTGGGTATAGGTTATTAGAGATCTGTAGAGGGTGGTAGTGGTGTATACACTATCATCATACAGGCTTACGAATGAAAACCTTAAAAAGTAAAAATGGCCGATATTATTGATTTAGCGGGTATAGCTTAGTGAAATTCGTTGGTAAGGGGTGGGTAAGCGGATATTAGTGATCTGTAGAGTGTCACAGTGACTTATTCACTATCATCATGCAGGTGACAAATGAAAACCTCATCAAGTAAATGTAGCCGATATTATTGATTGTAGTGGGTATAGCTTAGTGAAATTCGTTGGTAAGGGGTGGGTAGCGGTTATTAGTGGTCCATAGAGTGTCATACTGGTGTAAACACTATCATCACAAGGTTACAAATGAAACCCTTAAAAAGTAAAAATGACCGATAATATTGATTGCAGTGGGTATAGCTTAGTGAAATTCATTGGTAAGGGGTGGGTAGCGGTTATTAGTGATCTGTAGAGTGTCGTAGTGGCCTATACACTGTTAACCCACAGGCTTCAAATGAAAACATTAAAAAGGTAAAGATGACCGGTACTATCGGATGTAGCGATTATGGCTTAGTGAAATTCATTGGTAAGGGGTTTGTGAGTGGAGGAAAGGCTAGATAGGTGCTTAACTGATCATTAATGGTGGCCGAGTGGGGCGGTGGTAGATAAATACGTCCGTTACTTGATAATAGCCTGAGGGAAAGACTCATATTAAAGTCTGAGGCATGAACTCATAGTTGGCTAAGGTGAGGGTGGCCTCCTAGGTGACTCATCACGGTGCTATGTCGGTGGATGTGAACGTACGTGAACGTGTTCAGACATGTCTTTAGGGAAAACCGGAGGATGACTCAGAGTGTACTTACCGGTGTAAACCTGCTTGAACATGTTTAGACATGTTTTCTATGTTGCATCAGCCGCACAGTCTGTATAAAATGGACCGCAAAGACGGGATTAAGACACTACGCTTGTGACAAGACCTATCTAAAACACATCACCGAATAGACCACAGTGGTAAGTAGCACTGTGTGTATGCTATATTGTCTCATTACACGTCGTCAAGTCGGTATAATGCTGTCAGAGCTACACGAGGCAACTAACAAGAATACACCGCAAGGTACAGCCGCCCGGTATAGGAATAATAATACAGATACTAATGACGGTCGTAATCATCATCAGCTTCACTTTTGGCCGTCAAGTGACGTGGTGAGAAATGACGCCTCACAGCTCGATGGGTGGCGCATGAATAGTGTCATGCCGGCTGATTGTCTGTACTCTCAGGCGTCATCTGCTGTAATCCGTTAGGGTAGCTGCTGTGGTGCATTCCAATTGTGTACATATGAAACATGTTTTTTTTTTCATTTAAGCGTGCTTTCTCTGTTCACTAAAATGTATTATGCTTTTGTCCATCTACAGATTCAATTCAAACCAAGACTACCAGTCCCTCATTGACACGTGGATGTCGCTTGTCGTCCCGGGAGGACAGTGGAATCAACAAGCACACCTTTAAGATCCTTATACTTGGGAATTATTGACAGACTTTTGTCTACACTCCTCCGTTCTGTCTTCTACTCACTATATATATCTCTCTCTCCCTCTCTCTTATTCCTTCATAACATACCCAGACAACAGTTTCCTCCAACAATTAATAAAATATTTAATGCGGAAAAACTATGTCAGTTGTATGGATTGAATGTGTATATGTAGTTGGTAGTGTCTTCTATTGTGAGTGCGAGATAGGACTCTGGAATTCGTATGTGCCGTATCATATCTCCCATCCGTATACGGCCATGCAACAAGACATCACACATATATGGACAGCTCTCACCCTGGATGCTCCGCTCCACTTGAGTCTGGATGTAATCCAATATTGAAAAATGTTCACAGTCGGATCACCCTAAAATAATGCGATTAAGGTAAGTCTCTGACTTTTACAGATTTCCTTTTTGGGAGTTAGTAAAATCCATCACTGAAAAAACACATCACCACTGTCTAACACTGTCTCTAGATCTACTATAAATGTTTTACACACTGTTCCAGTTAGTTAATTACCACTTTTTGTAGGCATGGAAACTGTTCGTGAATTATCCAGTGTTTTTTTTATATTAGTCTATAGTGCAAATATAGGCATTTTTATGTCGCCCTGCCTTCAGCAATTTAACGTCCTTTACATCACTTTTTTAACCTCGATACTTTTGAATTACAGAGTTCTCGTCTTTGCGAGTAGTTATCTCTGCACTAGTGAAGTAACTTTCTTATCTTAGTTCTTAAGGTGAAGTACTGTATCTCTGCACAAGTGAAGTAACTTTCTTATCTTCTCTTAAGGTCAGGTACTGTATCTCTGAGTATGTCAGGAGTTTTCGTGGAACCTGTGGGTGATATATAACCTGGTGATATTAGTCTGCTTCAGACTAATTCTTATGTGAGGGCATGCTTCCAGCCGTACTCAGACGCTTCCGAAAGATACTCTGACATAAGACAGATGAGTTCACTAAAGTCTACACGATTAGCTAAAAGAAGGAAATGGTAACAGCAAAGCACAGACCCCTAGTTCAATAGGCTAGATTACTAAGCTACAGCTTCATTACCTTATACTATCTATGTTAGTCCATGAATCGAAATACACACGCACATAAGCACCACAGTCCCATCGCCTCTAAGCAATTAGGGACCTAATATTTCTCTTCTATTTAAGGACGCATAGAACCATTCTCCGTCCAGTTTGGTAGCACACTAACCACAAAAACAAGTTTCCAACAATTTATACTAAGTTCCAATTCTCCGTTCTCTTTTGATGTCCCTACATCAACAATCTAATTTGCCGTTTCCTTCACATCAAAAGTCTGTGAAATCACGTATTCGTTCCTGGCCGCTCCGTCCCGTTTTTCTCCGCTACTCCCCGCTTTCCCAAACTCTCGTACATCAATCAGTTTTAACGCTTTGATCCACGTCTTCGTGTTTTCCTCAACCTCCCGTCTCCGTGTTGTTTGTCCGATACGATCGGCAGTCAATGACCCCTGATAACAACTGTATCTGTCGTCTATACCATTCGGTCAATAACCTTCACTTTGTCCTCACCTCAGACTGAAGTACTCGATTGTTTTCCATCCTCATACATTGCACTTAATTTTATATTTAAGTTTATCGGGGAATCACTAAACTCACAGTATCCCGTGACAGTGGACCACGTCGATTCTGGAACGCACAAACGTATGTGTACATATCAGGTCTCCACTAAGTGTAGTGTAACATATATGCGTCTACGACTATGTCCTCTTTCTATGCAGTGTATGGAAACATGCTGTATTCAACCATTCAGTATAGATCATTATCCCGCTCACTCTACAGAGTGAAAAATAATGTGCTGACACAGGAGAATCTATAGTCATGCTCTGTGGTCACTAATGTATTAATTGAATGTGTATCACTAATGTACACGATCTCAAAATACTCATTCTCTTCAAAATGTATCAAAACTATATAAAAGTCAATTATGTGGTGTCAAATTCAGTATGTGAAATTTTTACTGTCCCTTGTTATATCATCTTTATCCTTTCTCCAGACTGAAAATTTGCAGACAGAAAAATA
Organism: Cepaea nemoralis; assembly: GCA_014155875.1. Classification (NCBI taxonomy): domain Eukaryota; kingdom Metazoa; phylum Mollusca; class Gastropoda; order Stylommatophora; family Helicidae; genus Cepaea; species Cepaea nemoralis. Next base: position 4,746 of record JACEFZ010002805.1, on the reverse strand, counting down.
TCGAGACTATTGAGTGGCTTACAAGAAGTTAAATCTCGAGGCTATTGCTTACAAGAAGTGAAATCTCGAGGCTATTGCTTACAAGAAGTGAAAGCTCGAAGGTATTGAGCTGTGTATAAGAAAGGAAGGCAACGAACGGTCTAGCACAAAATATTGGTATGTATGCTTTCATCATTTCTCACTAACTATTGGTCATCACTAAATATTTTCACCCCTAAGGGGTGGGAACCATTAAATGTAGTCAGCATTTCTCACTAATATAGTAAAACTCTGTGTCATGCAATATAAAATAGCACAAAGAACAGAATTACGAACCAGGACGTTGCTAACCACCACCACAAAAATATAGTCACGGAGAAGACCCTCTGTAAGGATAAAAAGAAAATGAAATAATTTACTATGTGTGACATCATAAGCCTCAAATCCTTTTTTTCTTTTGATATTTCTTAACAATGTATGTGATATGAAATATTTTTTCTGTAGATATGCTATCATCATGACTGTCACATGTTTTGAAGTACAAAATGTAAATAATCGGACTATAATGATGTTGTCTTTTCTTCGCAGCTGTTTGACGGTCAGTACTTACAACGATTGTGAAAGTTTGGAACTAGTGGAAGACTACACAATTTTATAGTGGTCACTATACCTTATCCATTGGAGCTACACACACGAGACATTATATAATACCCGAAGCTACAAGCATGTTCACTGAGCTATCACCAAGCCATTATCTAAAACCAGAAGCTACTTATTGTCTTTTTCACCACTACATTTTTCTATCATTATGGCCACTAGGCAGAAAATATCTATCTCTGCTCTATCTGTGGTAAAGTATTTACAGAAAACCGCAGTCTTACACGTCACATTAACACCGTACACAAAACCCAAACTCACACATGCCACATTTGCGGTAATCTATACAAAAGGAAAGACATCCTACAACGACACATAAAAACTGATCACCAGACATCAACACCAACACCTGTTACCACTACATCATCAAACGTGGACACTACACCATCAAATACTACACCTGCATCAAGAAAAAGGAAAGTAACAACAGACACACATACATCTAAAAATCAGAAACTTGATAAAGTGGAAGCAGAGGAAGCCGACGTAGAGATAGATGAGGAAGTAGAGATAGATGAGGAATTAAAGACCGTAGACAAAATCCCCGACCCTGAAGTCCAGCAGAAATATAGAGACATCTGGCCCTATCTTAGGACACATCAGAACATCCACAAATATGTATCGACCTACAATATTTTTCATCGACCAGACTCAACACAACCAATTGACTGGACCGTGACATTAAAACCAATATTTGCTAGTCAGACATGCAGGTTTAAGGTAAATTATTCCCATCATATGATTTTACGACATACAGAGACAAAAGAACTTAGATTTTTCCATTCATCCTCTAACAATGCATGCCAACTCGACGTTCCCCACTTAGTTAACAACGCACACGACTTTGACGACTTTATAACTATAGTTCAGGACAGTGACATGTTTAACTATGCCCTACATAACAGACCCGACACTAAGTACATGATAGAGACAATCCCTGCAACTAGTTTCTATATATACCACATCGCTGAACACCCGCTAGGTTGATTGCTGTCTATAATATGCTCTATTACAAATTTAAAGTGGTCATATGTGTGATATCCTTGTGTGTGGTACAGTGAATTGTCTATATCAGAGGTAGGCAAACTTTACGTGCGGAGAGCCGCATTGACACATGTAAAGCTATTGGCGGGCCGCATATATATATATATATATATATATATATATATATATATATATATATATATATATATATATCAGCAATCTATCACAATAAGTAATTATTAATTATTTATAGGTTATTAAGCAGTATAAATAACTAATTATTGCAATTTTATTTTACTTATACACTTAAACATTATATTTGACAATATGGACAAAAACTTTTACTAATTTGTTAACACGATTTTACAATTTGTTATTATAACAAATATTCTTTATTATCTATCAATGGCTTTAATTTAGACACACAGCGACTACATTGTCACTACAGTTGTTGATTTCTAATGAGATGTACGTAACTGCTTGCAATTTTTGACACTATTCTTGAAATCTGGAGCAAGTTTACTTGTTGAAATTCGCATCACAGCATGCAATTTGCAGTCCGACAATAAAGACTTAGATTTGTTGAACTTCAAGCAAGAGAATGCTTGTTCGCAAATGTATGTTGATCCAAATAATGATAAATGTTTAGCTGTAAAGGTTTACAAGTTGGGAAATGATTCTTGTGATGAAGATCCATAGAAATCCAGCACACCACCTGTCTTGAATTTCTCTTTCAGGTCATGATCTGCTTGTAAGTCAAGCAGCTCCAACTGTATGTCCTCTGTGGCTGTATCAGCTTCTGCACTAAAAGGTGAACTGAGAATATTGAACTATGGCTCCAATTTCTTGAAATCTTGGAATCTCCATCCAAATTCTTCAATTAATGCATCTAATTGACCTTTGTGTTTTTCAGTTATTCCACCAGAAATGGTTTCTTGTTTCAGCAAAGGGAAGTGACAAAATCTATTTTCACTTTCTTGTATGGAGAACAGTGAGAGTTTTGTCTAAAATGATTTTACATATACATACAATTCATGTGCAAACACACCATTGTCCTGAAGTTTGACATTCAGTTCATTGAACTTTTCCATAATTTCAATGGAAAACATAAAGTCTAACTGCCATTCTTTATTGACAATGTTAGTATTCGAGTCACATGCAATGCCCTTCATCTCTAAAAACATCACTATTTCTTCTCTGAGTTCCCACACTCGCCTCAACACCTTGCCGAGACTCAGCCATCGAACATTGGTGTGGTTCAGGACATCGGAATGTTCAGTTTCCAAATCGTCAAGTAATGACTTGAACTGACTGTGATTAAGTCCTCTTGATCTGCCGAGGTTGATGACACTGACAACTGGGTCAATAACATGCTTGATATTCAAAACAGTTTTACACAGACTTTCTTGACGAATCACACAGTGAAGTGGTAATAATGTGTGATCTGGATATTCTGCTTTAATCTTATCACATATCAACTTTACCAGACCTACATTTTTTTCAGTCAAAGCACGAGCTCCGTCAGTTGTAACACTTGCCATCTTGTTCCAAACCAACCCAGTTCTTTCAATACAGTTAGTAACAGCATTGAATATATCATGGCCTGTGGTTGTGTCTCTGAGTGACTCAACACTCACTAACTCTTCAGTGAGTTTTAAAGAAGTGTTTATTCCACGTATAAGTATCAATAATAGGGCAGTATAATGTGCATCGGTACTCTCATCCAATGCAAGAGAGTACCACAAAAATTGTTTACTTGCATCTTGAAGTTTATGCATCAAATTGTCACTGATCGTGTCAACACGTCTGACCACAGTTCTCCTTGATAAAGTAATGTTGTCAAATCTGGTTTTTTGTTCTGGACACATAATGTTTGCTGCATCTAGCAAACATTCCTTGATGAATTCGCCAATGGAAATTGGCTTGTTCTGTTTTACAATTCTGTGTGACAGCACAAGACTAGCTTCAGTTGCAGCATCTTGAATTGAAGACTGTTTAGTGAAAACAGTTTGCTGTTTCTCCAAATTTTTCACCAACTCAAGGCATTTCCTTTCCTTCTCTTCGGTCGTTAAATTGCATCCGAAATCGGAATGTTTTCTTTGATAATGTCTTTTTAAATTGTACTCCTTGAAGACAGCAACTGACTCACGACACAACAAGCAAACTGATTTGCTACCAACTTTTATAAAACAGTACTTAGTTGTCCATTCATCATTAAAAACACGGCATTCATCTTCAATCTTACGTTTGTTATTGACACTCATTATAACGGTACATGAAGTTTTGTAAAATTCAACAAAATAATTTAAAAACGAATTAAAATTTTTTTATTTCTAAATGCCCTCGCGGGCCGCATAAAATCACTTGGCGGGCCGCATGCGGCCCGCGGGCCGTAGTTTGCCCCACCCCTGGTCTATATCATTGAAAATAAAAGACTCAATGTTTATGTGTCACTTTCTGTCACATTTTCACCGATCATTAATATGCTATTTGTATTGACAATAAAAAATATTGAATGTTGTGCACAAGAAAATACTGATTTTTAATGGAAAAATAAAAGTTATGGAAACGAAAATTTCTTGTTTGTTGGTTTTTTCAGTGGTATGCTTGGCTTGTTTTCGTCTTTCTGGTTTTTTTCTTGTTTTCGTCGTTCTAGTCCTTACTTGTTTTCATGTTACAAGCGAGCTTGTTTTTCATGTTGAATGTGGAGCAAAGCTGTGGAAAAATTGACACACACACACACACACATACACACACAATGGAACAGTGAGACAAGACAAAAGTCACAGAAGAATAAAGACATATTGGAACAGAGAGATGCGTACAATATCACACAAGAATGTTCATCCAAACTTATAAGTATCGCAACGAAACTTATAAAAAGAATGACACTTTGTTAACCAAATTGAAAAATCTTAGCGAAATTACAACCAAACTTATAAATATCTCAACCAAACTGATGAAAAGTAGGAAAATTTGTTAAACAACGGTGAAAATGCAGACTATATTTCAACCAAATTTATAAAAAGTAGAAAACTTTGTAAACCAAATGTGAAATGTTTGGTCAATTTTCAACCAAACTTATAAAAATGTAGGAAACTTTGTTAACCAAAGGCGAAAAATTTC
>JACEFZ010002804.1:0-87967 GCA_014155875.1 Cepaea nemoralis | reverse complement strand
TTTTTCTTATGTTAAGTCATGTAATTACACAATTAATTTTAGAATACCTTAATAAGAAATATCATTAGTTCCGGATGACTATCTACTGTCTGTCTGACCCGGCCCGGCTTCACCCAGCCCCTGGCGGGGATCTGTCTGTCTGTCTGTCTGTCTATGTATCTATCTATGTATGTATGTATCTACATACATACATACATACACACACACACACACACACACACACACACAGACAGACAGACAGACAGACATTGTGTTTTATAGATATAAATCACAATCAACACCGGCATATTTGGCTCTTTGGGATCTACTGCACAATGCTGGTTCAGTAGTTTGTCATTGCTGTCTGAAAGATCAACGAGGAATAGGTGCAGGGCCTCAGTCGCTTATCTAAAGGTGTGCAAAATTCACAAAGAGAAGTTCTAGATTCCCCCATCCTCCTGTTCCACAAGATTGGTGGTCTTCTGGTACACTGTGGTCTTAGAAAAGTATCTCCCCCACCGTACTCCAGGAGTTAGATATTCTGTTTCTGCCTCATTAAGTCCCAAGAGAAGTTGAAACTTCATTACTACATTTTTGTTAGAAAATGTGCTGATTTTTCAGGTCTGAAAACAGGATTTCAAAATTATTTTCAGTCATGTCAGAGGGTGACAAATTAGACAAGTACACAGATAAATTACTGCTACAAATGAAACTTGTATTCTGTTTAATTTTAATTGTTAACTTGCCAGTTCTAATTATAAAATAAATATTAGTCCGCTCTGCTATACTACACAATGATAGCGGCAAGGGTCCGCCATTTTGAATTTTGCAGTATTGACATCTCATTGTTATGCTAAAATTTTTTATTGTTTTCTGAAGAAAAAAAAGTAAGAAACAGTAATTGTTGAAACTCTTCAGATATATGTACAATTGAATGTAGAATTCAAAAATGCAATAAAACGTCTAGGCTTATTTAAACTACATGAGTTATATATGAACAATTAGCTTACAGTGCCTCAAATAACAAAAATAACTCCACAGAGAAATAACTTGTAGCGACAAATGCTTGCAGTCTAGCAGACAGGTCACTTCTGCAATTATGAGAGTTATTTCCCATGAAGTTTGACCAGCTATTTCCAAATACATCCAATCAGAAGCAAACGTGGGTATGCCAGGCATAGAATCGGATGTCGCAAGAAATTTTATGCTAATTATGCCATACCAAACCCTTCCCCCCTCCATTTCCCAATAAGCCGACAACTTACATTGCTACTAATAAGGCTTGCTGTGTTCTGCTGTTAGCTGTATTAATATATTCTTCAGATGTCCATGTGGCTATTTCACTTGCAAAGGAGGATGTGTGTACTCTGGCTGAAAATTTTCCATGATGTCATATATGCTAGAAATAATGTTGGTGAAAGAACTCCTCCTTGGGGAACACCTTGCTCAAGCAGCATCTTTTTGCTGGTTTGTCCTTGCACTTCTTCTTCTTCTTCTTCTTCTTCTTCTTCTTCTTCTTCTTCTTCTTCTTCTTCTTCTTCTTCTTCTTCTCCTCCTTTCGTTCGCTTGAAATATGTCTATATCTGCAATGTTGTCTCTTGTATGAATTTAACTATCTTTTTCAGTTCACACAGTGGTCCATAGAGTTTATCTTCCACTGTTGTCTCTCTAGGCCAGAAGATTTGCCTAGATATGTTATATTTTGGGCAGTCTTGGAGTATGTGCTCTGCTGTCTGCGAGGCCAATCCACATGTGCACATGGCTGTTTCACCAATCTTTAATTTTGTATACATGTGGTTGCGTAATCTATTGTGTCCTGTTCTGAGGCGCAGAATAATTACTTGTTCCCAGATCGGTGGTTTCTCTGTAAAGTCGTTTGGCCTGGTGGATAAAGCTACTTCTATTCAACCGCCCCATAGCTAGGTTTTCAAATCTATTCTTCATAGGGTGGCCTGGCAAGCTGAGAAACTTTTCTGCTTGTATTAGCGTTTTCGTATCTCTGCGCTCACTCAGTGCTTGTGTCCTCCCCATCTTCTCCATTTCCACTATAGGTGTTGATCTCATCCCTCCTGTGGTAAGTGCTTGATTTTGCACCTTGTCCAGCTCTTGTAGTGTGGTTTTTGATGCTGAACACCATGCAGTTGACCCATATTCCAGGTGTGGTCGTATTCTCTGTTAGTAAACTTTTCTAAGTATTTTCCCACTGGCTCCCCATGTGGTTCCACTTAGCTTTCTCAGGATGGCTATTTTCCTTCTGGCTTTTGCTACTGCTTTGTTGATGTGCTTTCTCCATGTCAGCCTGCCATCAAATGTTACTCCAAGGTATGTTGGTTCTTTACCTTCTTTTAGGGGTGTTCCATTTATCTGGCGTATGATAACACCACATCTAGCTTAAGAATGGAGGTGGAGGCGGTCAGTGCAGCTTTCCGCTGGATAGAAAACACGATACATACACACACTTGTGATTGTAACTGACTCAGAAAGCATGCTGAGAAGGGTGAGAACAGGTAGGCTTCGTGCAGAGTGGCTTGCTTCGCTTCGGAGGTCACGGGTAGTAAGCATCACCTGGATCTTTTCTCCTGGGCATGCCGGTGTGCTGGGGAATGAACAGGCGGACAGATTGGCTGGCTCGACAAAATTTGGTGGAGTATTGATGCATGACAAGGCAGACATGGTTGCGGCCTTGTGGGAGCACGTGTACACCTTGGAGGAGCAGATGGAGCACCATGGTCTGGTAAGAATGAGACAACGAGGTGTGACGAGGGGATCTGGCCGACGCTCGGCGCTCGGAGGAAAGGCGAGACGGACATATAATCAGATTGCTACTGGAACTATTAGTGTTGGAACTCTTCGCTGGCTGCTGAGGATGGAGACGGAGCGCTTATTGGAATGTCCCGAATGCTGTGATGTCGGTTCCTAAATCAATCAATCAATCAATCAATCTGGATGATCCCAGCCTTTTGTTTTGAAGAGAGAGTAAATAAAGTTTGTCAGTGTTTATGCTGACGCACCATCTATTTGCCCATGCAACAAATATATCTACAGCTCTTTGTAGCAATCTGGTGGCCACTGATGCATGTTCATTTGTGCTCCATAAAACCAGGTCATTGGCGTACATTGCCGCTTTAATTCCATGCAGTAGATTAGCAACAAGATCATTGATGAAGATTAGAAAAAGTGTGGGTGACAAGACTCCGCCCTGGGGAACACTTTGACGCAGTAGTACTTTCTTGCTCTTGAGTCCATCTATCTGTACTCGGGCTCTTCTGTTGTGCAAGTATGCTTTCACCCATTTGTACATTCTTCCATTGACTTTGCAGTTTCTCAGTTTATTCATGAGACCTTCTTTCCAGACTTTGTCAAAGGCTTTCTTCAGATCTATCCATGCCGCAAGCACCAGCTTCTTCTCTTGGAATGCATCCTCAATTTCTTGAGAGAAGTAGTTTGTCCGATCTTCCGTAGAATAGCACTGCCAGCCTGCTGTGGCACAAGGATGTTTTTACTTTCAATGTACCACTGCAGTCTGTGATTGTTGATGCGATCCTGTGTTTTGCAGAGACAGCTGGTGAGGCTAATTGGCCTATAGCTGGAGGCAATAGAACTATTTTTCCCTGATTTTATGAGGGGTATCATGATTGCTTCTCTCCAGCTTGTGGAACACTGCCTAAGGTCCAACTGTTATTAAAGATCTGCAACAGCTTTGCTTTGGCCTCTGTTCCTAGGTTCCTGATCATTTCATTGGAGATACCATCAGCTCCTGGTGACTTTCTCATTTTCAGTTTTGAATCAACCCCTATAGTGGAGATGGAGAAGATGGAATGGACACAAGCACTGAGAGAGCGCAGAGATTTGAAAACGCTAATACAAGCAGAAAAAGTCCTCAGCTTGCCAGGCCACTCTATTGTCGCGTAACGTATACTACTAGGATGGAATTGGATTCACGTAGATACTAAATAGACCTACGAATAGAGAATCTAACCACTGTTGAAGAAGCGATCAAATGGCTCGCAATTCTAGAAGAATGATTATCAAAGTCCCAGAATGGATCACTACTTCTAAACAGTGCCAGGCGGAAAGTTATGACGACTAACTGTACTAACACACGAAGACAGTATGTCAAGTTATTCCTGCTAACGTGCCTGGAAGAATAATGAGCCCCCACTGCCTAATGTATTCTCACACAACAGGAGATAAGACAGAATGATACGTATAGATGTAGTCCTTTCACTCGTCACACAATCTGATGATGCTAATTCTAAAATGACAGACGCAGTTGTTAAAAGTACAAATATAACATAACGTTTAATCCTAAAGAACACTACGTGAGCCCCACTGGGAACTCACTGACACATAAGAGATACGCAGATCCCTGAAATTTCTACAAGATAATGTTCAGCTAGAGGATATAATCATAGACTCTTAGCCGATAGCAGACAAATTTGGTGATTGCTGTGCAGTGGCAAACGGGTGGGTAGCCACTCATCTGATAATCCTTAGCCTCCTGGATAGTAAGCTGTCAGTGCTGACTGGATCGTGGTATGGACTCCACTCTCTGCTGCATCAAGTGAGTGGTTCGTAGCTCAATCACCGGTCGTGACTACGGCTACAGATGATCAGGGTGCAGGCTCTGTGAATGACAATGAGAAGGAGTGAATAATCCTTCAAGACAGAATTATAAATTCTTTTGGCCATGTCCTGCATGGCATGCTTGTCTCATAAATTTTCATAGCATGTATTATCTTAATTTACACATTTTGATTCCTTATCTGAAATCTACAACAACACACTGATCTAATGGAAACAGCACACAAATGATATCTTATTCTCTCTGCTGACATTTAGATCAAACATGTACAATCACAATGCTCTACTTCAAAGACCACATTCCAAATATATATTCTAAGTCATGATTAATCATGGAAACATGAACCACAATTCACATAATGACTTAACAGTACATATAGGATGACTTCAATGGAATGGAACTCAGACGCCACAACTCCGACGTCACATATACATTAACAAACCATTAAATCGATGAAACACCACACATCATTTTCCAAGTATGGAAACACACAAACTACACTCCACACGATGAATTAACATCACATGATGAATTCCATAGAATGAAATGAAATCACACACAACAACTATAACTTCACGATGTACACGAGTGAACCATTAAAATCAATGAAACACCCCAAGTTTACTTAAGGAGTTATGAGTGGTACTACTAGCAAGTCTTCCTTATATTAATTACGACATAATTATCTAGAAGATTCTTAGCTAGGTTTAAGATTCTTTTCACTATACACAAGAACAATATTAGGGTTGGAGAATTCCCCCAAGGTTTGAACTTTGTTAAGTGGGCCATATTGGACCACGTGGTAGTAATCTGACTATGGGCCAGATAAGAGATTAATAAAGAATAATTAATTGTAACTATTCACTCTCTGAACTAATTCCTTCAACTAATAAGTATTTTATCTAGAGAAATACGCTAGTTCCGAAGTTAAGCACATAATTAATTTATCTTAACTCTAATCGTCTACTGACTAACTCAGGTGTCCTTCCGCAGGTGGATACCTAATTTCGAGAATCACGTAATGTAATTTATCCATGTTTCTAATGCCACATGTGACAAGCTTTGCGTTTTACCCTTGTCAGCAAGCCACTGGCACAAACATGGTCCTAATTCTAATATTAGTTAACTAACACTAGTTTTAATTAATATTATCTATTATCGAGCGGCATGGCCTTTAGATTTTGCTGGCATTTTGACACACAGAAAAATATTTAACAAAATTATTATTAACTCACCCTGCAACTAGATTTTGACTGGCCTATCGGGAGTGGAGACTATCATTGGCTTTTCTATGTTTTAGAGGGTTTTTCGGCTTAACAAGAGCCAGCAATAAAATATGTTTAAACACAGACAGGTGTTCAATTTTAGCCAATTGACGTGATAGTAGCTCCTAGCTCCCTCCAGGTTGCTATCAAAAATGGCAGAAGTTAGGGTGCTACTGGAAGTTAACTTCTCATCCAGGAGAGTTCCCTTCCTGTGGCCAAATTATTATTCCCAGCCAAACCTGAATATAAACTTCAGCCTGACTTGATTTCTTGGCTTGTAAACGAACTCTACCCTCATCTACTTCTAACTATAAGAAGAAATAGTATTTAACTCTCTCTATAGTTTTATGTATATAAATACACTAACCAAAGACGATTTTATCTAATATTTGAAAATATAGATAAAAATACAAATTACTACAGGATACATAGAGGGGTTTACTGAGGGCTATCTCCATCTAATAACAAAACGATCTGAGAGGTGGGCCAACCTGTCACAAATGCCCACGGTTCAAAAAAAGTTGGAGAAACAACTTTTTCTCCAGCCCGAACTCTCATATAGTTTTGTCAGCCCTTACTCTGACGTTTATGGGTCATTTGGACAGGTCCCCCTCTTCCCCAGTAGAACAAGGTCTATTCAAAATTCTCAGACTCTTCGTTTCTAAGACACCTTCTAAGAAACCTCCTCCCTTGATGTCGCTTCCATGGAAATCTTCTCTGGAAACTTTGCTTTCGTTAGTCGGGGTGTCCTTCGTCTGTCACTGATAAAGGTCCTACCATTCCAGCATCTCTCCTTCGACCCCCTGGGTCTTGATCCATATACTTCATGCGCGTCGTCCTTACTTTCCCTTTAGATGTCTCTAAGTTGGGATTGTGTTCAGCCGCGTCATCTTCCTCGCATCTGTCGGGGTTGTCTTCCCATCTGGATTGATCCCCCTTGGATCCATTATCAACCACCGTCAGAGTCATAATATGAACTGGTGGGTTCGTGGTGTTCTCAAAATGTCTTTTGAGTAAGTTCACGTGGAATACTGTAGTTTTCCCGCGAATAGAAACTGAGTACTTGTTGCTGGAAACCTTTTCTTTAATCATGAATGGTCCTTGCCAAGCAATTTCTAACTTATTATCCCCCTTGGTTACTAAGACTAGCACTTTATCTCCTACCTCTAGAGACTGGTTTCTAATAGGTTTATTATAGAAGGAAGCCTGTTGCTTTCTGGCACGACGGAGAGTGGAGTTAGCTAATTTCCATCCCGTGTGCAGTTTCTGTTTCAGTTCCTCTACATACTGTGAAGACTTGACGACACTCTCATCTGTTCCTTCATCAGTCCAGGTTCTCAAAAGAGCCTCAAGCGGTCCTTTAATTGGTCGTCCAAACAATAGTGTAGCAGGTGGAAGACCGGTGGCGACATGTGGTACTTCTCGATAGGCAAACATTGCTGCTGATAAGTACGTGTCCCAACTATCTGGTTTCTCCTGGACTAACTTGTTCACGATCGATTTGAGAGTCCCTGTATATTTGATCACAAGTCGCTTATTCTCTGTGAGACTAAAACCTGTGTTGACATGTTGCCTCCTGAAGATGTCGGAGATTTCTCCCCTTAACTTCTCATTCAATGGTGACCCACTATCACTTACAATAAGAATAGGGAATCCTACTCTGGTGAATATTTCTAGGAGAGCCTCTGCTACCCTAGTTGCATTGATGGAGGGCAGTACAGTAGCTTCCGCCCACATTGTACCTGTATCTACTACAGTTAAAATATAAGTATTTTTCTTCTTAGAAGTGGGCAGTGGACCAATAATGTCTATAGCTACTCGCTCAAAAGGAGTGTTCAAAACTAACCCTTCCCCTATGGAAACAGGAGTAGACCACTGCTTGGGGGAGCCATGTTGACACTCCGGACAAGACTGGACGTATCTTCGTATGTCAGCAGTCATTCCCGGCCAAAAATAATGACAAGAAATACGCTGGGTAGTAACTCCTACAGTCATATGTCCACTGAAGGATATGGTATGTCCCATATGCAATATCTGATTACGATATTGTTTCGGCACGACAAGTTGCCCATGTTCGGTACCCATAGTTCCTGCCTTATGGTACAACAACTTGTCCTTTAAATAGAAATTTCCCGCTGCTGGAGGATTTCTACCTTTTGGCAGTTTGCCAAAACAAGATGCTAAAGTCGGACATTCATTTTGTGCAGCCCTAATCTCCCGAGGTAGAGGGTTGATTGAGAGTATAGGTTCATGTGACTGTGCAACCTGACTCCGGGTCTCCACTGCTGCCATTATCATTGGTGATGATGGTTCTCCTAAATATACATACTTACGACCAAGCATGAAAGGATATACCGGATCATCGATCACTGCAGCTGAAATGAGTCCAGTGACATACTTAGATGTCACATGTACTTTGGCTATCTTAGCTATTATAGTTGGAGAGCTCCTGGTAACCCCTTTAACTACAACTGTTTGCTTTGTTAACTGTGATGGTTTCACTAACTGCTTAGCTATTATTGCATCACACTGGAGTCCGTCATAGAGACATAGTACTGGACTACCGTTAACCAGAATAGTTTCAACTGTGGGTGGCCTAGTTCCATTACTAGAACATATGCTCTGTTGGGTACTTGCCCCCGTAATCATACACGCAGCATACTGGGTAGGGGGATTATTTCTGCACACGCTCGTGTGGTGATCATTACTTTTGCAGTTCTTGCAGTAAGGTTTACCCCATCCACTATTGGTTGCTAGTGCTTTTTGTTGTGAACCAGGATTCTGGTGCGGACCCCCAGTGTGCCCTCTGGTGTCCTTACCATAAGAGTTCTGCTGAAAACCCTTATTCTGTGTTGCAGGAGTATTTTGAGCAGTAGAAGAATTACAAAATTTAGTGGCAGCTACTTCGCCATGGGCAGTTAAATATCGTTCGGCTAGTGAGATAACCTCCTCTAGCCGAGCACCACCATTCTCTGCAATAAAGGTTTGTAGCTGTTTTGGAAGAACATCTTTAAATTGCTCAACAAGTATTAGTTCCTCCAGTCCGTCATAAGTAGCATCAAAATCACTCAGTTCTACCCACTTGTTAAAATAAGTGTGTAACCGTGAGGCGAACTGAGGAAATGATTCTCCTTGTGACCGTTTGGCTGTACGGAACTTCAACCTGTAGGCACTGGAAGTTAACTGATATCGCTTCAAGAGAGCATTTTTGAGTGTGACAAAGTCCTTCTCAAGACCTGGAGGGAGTTTTGCAAACACGTCATACGCTGGACCGCGAAGTGCTTGGGAGAGTTTAATATTAAATTTATCCTTAGGCAGATTGTAGGCTTCACACATTAACACGAATTTGTCAAGATATTCATCCATCTGATCCTCCTTCGGGTCGAAGTGGGCCAGTGGAAAACTCATTGATCCTGGAGTAATATGTGGTCCTGAGGAAATGTCTTGACTGTCAGTTGGAGAGCTGGCACTGCTAAATCTGGAGGCATCAGGATTTTGTAGTTCCAATCTCCTCAGTTCTAACTCGTGCTGTCTTAACTGCTCAGCTAATTTCAAGTCCTTGTCTAGTTCTGCTTGCTTCAACTGGTTGTCCAATTCAGCCCTGTTTCAACTGGTTGTCCAATTCAGCTTGTCGCATCTTCTCTCTGGATTCAATTTCTGCCATCTGGATTTTTAATTTACTTCTTTCCTCTCGTTCTTCCTTCTCTCTCTCCTTGATGATGTCCCTTTGTTCTCTGCGCCATACTTTTTCTTCTTCTATTACATATTTTTCCAACTCTGCACCCTCATAACCTAACAATGTTCCTTGTTCTCGCAGTTCCTCCTTAGTAGGTGGCTTTTCAGAAGACATGTTAGTTATGTAATAAGATATCTGTTGATACACCTGGATAACTCACTCACTTAATCAAGAATGTGTTTGTCACAAAGATTCACAAATATCTTCAATGACAAGCATAAAATATGTGACACATTGACCCAACACTTACCCGTTTGCCAGCAATTCACCTTTGCCCTAACTTATGTTAACTTATATCTATTCTTATGTTAATCCTATGTTATAAGTATATATATATATTAACTAGTATGATTAGTAGCTATCTCTATTTAGTGACTGAAAGTTAGAAATATCTATGAAGTTGGATACTCGACTGAACCCAACAATCTATAGGATTGTCATGCCCGGACCGAGCCACCAGTGTCGCGTAACGTATACTACTAGGATGGAATTGGATCCACATAGATACTAAATAGACTTCTACGAATAGAGAATCTAACCACTGTTGAAGAAGCGATCAAATGGCTCGCAATTCTAGAAGAATGATTTCTATCCATCCATGGTATTCTTTGCATTTTCCTCAGAAACCATATTTCCACAGCCATCAGCTGATTTTCAGCTTGACTGCTTATTGTCCATGCTTCACATCCATACAAAAGTATAGGTTCTATGTAGCACTTCAACACTCTTTTTCTCGTTTCAATTGATATCTTTTTATTGGTCAGTATGTTTTTCATCTTGCAAAAGGCTACCTTTGCAATGGGAATTCTTGTTCTAATCTCTTTAAGGCATATCCCATCAGATGTTATGACTGTGCCGAGATAACTGTATCGATTCACTTGCTTAAGAATATGCCCATTTACTCATATATCACATTGTGGTATTTCCTTATTCCCAGTGACGACCATAATCTGTGTCTTCTTAATATTCAGTTCTAACCCTAGTTGTTCACTGTGTGCGACAACTGCATCTACTAAATTTTGCAGGTCCTGTTCATTGTCTGCAATCGAGACTGTATCATCTGCATATCTAATGTTATTGATGTATTGTCCCCCAGTGTTGATTCCTTCCATATCTTCTATATTTCTGAAAATATTTTCACTGTACAGGGAAAAAAGATCTGGAGACATTACACGTCCCTGTCTCACACCTCTTTTAATAAGATGATATTGACCTACATTGTTATCAATTCTAATGGCAGCTTGTTGTTTCCAGTATATGTTTTTTACAAGTCTAAGGTCTTTTCCATCAATTTGTAGATCTTCAAGCATCCTTATCATGTCGACATGTCTCACTTTATTGAAAGCCTTTCTGTAGTCAACAAAGCAAAGATATAGATCTTTGTTTACTTCTATAGAACATTCAATTACTGTTCTCAGTATATCCACAGTATTTACTGTGGGTCAGCCTATGTTATGCATCAGCTTATATCATCCATTAGCTTAGATCACACATCAGTCTAGATCATATATCAGCTTAGATCATGATTAACTGATATCATCATGAACATAGATCATGCATCAGCTTACATCATAGATCTGCCTAGATTATATATCAGCTTATATCATACATCAGCTTATATCATACATCAGCTTAGATCATACATCAGCTTAGATCATACATCAGATTATATCATACATCAGCTTAGATCATACATCAGCTCAGATCATACATCAGCTCATATCATACATCAGCTTAGATCATACATCAGCTTAGATCATACATCAGCTTAGATCATACATCAGCTCAGATCATACATCAGCTTAGATCATACATCAGCTTAGATCATACATCAGCTTAGATCATACATCAGCTTATATCATACATCAGCTTAGATCATACATCAGCTTATATCATACATCAGCTTAGATCATACATCAGCTTAGATCATACATCAGATTAGATCATACATCAGCTTAGATCATACATCAGCTCAGATCATACATCAGCTCAGATCATACATCAGCTTATATCATACATCAGCTTAGATCATACATCCGCTTATATCATACATCCGCTTAGATCATACATCCGCTTATATCATACATCAGCTTAGATCATACATCAGCTTAGATCATACATCAGCTTAGATCATACATCAGATTATATCATACATCAGCTCAGATCATACATCAGCTTATATCATACATCAGCTTAGATCATACATCCGCTTATATCATACATCCGCTTAGATCATACATCAGCTTAGATCATACATCAGCTTAGATCATACATCAGCTTAGATCATACATCAGCTTATATCATACATCAGCTTAGATCATACATCCGCTTAGATCATACATCAGCTTAGATCATACATCAGCTTAGATCATACATCAGCTTATATCATACATCAGCTTAGATCATACATCAGCTTAGATCATACATCAGCTTATATCATACATCAGCTTAGATCATACATCAGCTTATATCATACATCAGCTTAGATCATACATCAGCTTAGATCATACATCAGCTCAGATCATACATCAGCTTATATCATACATCAGCTTAGATCAGTGGTTCTCAACTGGTGGGAAATCCCCCCCCCCCCCCCCCGGGGAATTTTAGGGTTTCCAGGGGGTGGGGGGGGGGGGGAATAAAGATTATTTAAAAATCGCGTTAATACAAGAACTGATTACTTGATATTGTTTTTCCCTTCATACTTTACGGTTCTGTATGTCTCACCCTTCGAAAATTCATTTTATAAAGTAAGTAGACCCACAAATCACATTTTATGTGGACGTCTAGATTTGTTTTAGTATGTGCCTCCATTATTATATATGCTGTGTGAGGGTGGAGGGGGGGGGGGGATTTTTAGGTAGGAAAGTAGAAAGGAGGAAATGATGTTCTGAAAATAGAGTGAAGTGGGGCACGGACCAAATGTTTAGATAGGAAATACAAAAAGGTGGGAATGACGTTCTGAAAATATGGTGAAGGGGGGCATGGGCCAAAATAGGTTGAGAATCACTGGCTTAGATCATACATCAGCTCAGAACATAGATCAGCTTACATCATTATGCACAAAGGTTATACATCAGCATAGATCATAGATCAGCTTTTATCATCATGAACTTAGGTCATACATCAGCCTAGATCACATATCAGCCTAGATTATACATCAGCTTTGATCATACATCAGCTTAGATCATACATCAGCTATCATACATCAGCTTAGATCATACATCAGCTTAGATCATACATCAGCTTAGAACATAGATCAGCTTACATCATTATGCACAAAGGTCATAATCACCGTAGATCATACATCAGCCTATATTATACATCAGCCTAGATCACATGTGAACTTACATAATACATCAGCTTATATCATACATCAGCCTTGATCATACATCAGCCTAGATCATACATCAGCTTATATCATACATCAGAGTAGATCATACATGAGCACATTAATCATTCTTCTTCTCCATCTTTTGTTCACTTGAAATTGATTCTCTATAGCTACAATGTATGCCTGCTTGATTACACATCTGTTCATAATCAATACCTGGTGTGTTCATGAGGATATTAATGATTTACTTTGGTGTGTTTCAGAAATACATTCTTGGTCTCCTTACCACTCCATTCAAGAACATCACAAAAGTGGACATATGTCAGCATAGACATGAAGGTTGTGAAACAAGAACTATCAGATGTTCTTTGTGAGGACAGGAGTCACAGCTTCGGTAAAATGGTAGACATAGCTGGGGGAAGCATCATTCAAGAAATGACAGAACACAGCAATTCAGAAGTAATAATGTTTAAGAACAGTTGTAAGGCATCAGTAAAACATGAAAATTGTTATCAAATGTCAGAAAATGGCGTCTTCTGTGACTGATACATACAATAAACTATATGGCTATTGAGAATTGCTCAGCAGCAAAATAAGGAAACACAAGACAAACATACACAGAGCTTTGCAAAGTCTCTTGATGACATCTTTGATTATATCAGTTATAGCTCTCAAAGAACTCACATCAGGAGACATGCTCTGATGTTTCATAGTCCAAATGTTTGTGTAGACAGATATAATAGAACACATGGTGAAGGGATGCCAAACAAATGTAATGAAGGGGATGGTCTTTTGATTCAAGATGACCATCTAGAGTGCCAACAGAACATGAACCACAAGAGAACACATACAGGAGAGAAACCTTACAAATGTGATGATTGTGGCACTTCTTTTACTCAAGTTGGCACTTTGAAGTGCCACATGAGATTACATACAGGAGAGAGACCCTACAAGTGTGATGATTGTGGTGCTTCTTTTACTAAAGCTGGCAATCTGAAGACTCACAAGAGAACACATACAGGAGAGAAACCTTACAAATGTGATGATTGTGGCACTTCTTTTACTCAAGTTGGCACTCTGAAGTGCCACATGAGTTTACATACAGGAGAGAGACCCTACAAGTGTGATGATTGTGGTGCTTCTTTTCCTAAAGTTGGCAGTGTGAAGTGCCACCTGAGAACACATATAGGAGAGAGACCCTACAAGTGTGATGACTGTGGTGCTTCTTTTACTAAAGCTGGCAATCTCAAGAGACACAAGAGAACACATACAGGAGAGAAACCTTACAAGTGTGATTGTGGTGCTTCTTTTACTCAAGGTAGCTATCTGAACATACATAAGAGAACACATACTGGAGAGAAACCTTACAAGTGTGATTGTGGTGCTTCTTTTACTCAAGCTGGTGATCTGAAGAAACATAAGAGAACACATACAGGAGAGAAACCTTACAAGTGTGATGTTTGTAGTGCTTCTTTTACTCAAACTGGCTATCTGATGAACCATACGAGAATACATACAGGAGAGAGACCTTACAAGTGTGATGTTTGTGGCACTTCTTTTATTCAAGTTGGCACTTTGAAGTACCACATGAGATTACATACAGGAGAGAGACCCTACAAGTGTGATGCCTGTGGTGCTTCTTTTACTAAAGCTGGCAATCTCAAGAGACACAAGAGAACACATAGAGGAGAGAAACCTCACAAGTGTGATGATTGTAGCACTTCTATTACTCAAGTTGGCACTTTGAAGTACCATATGAGATTACATGCAGGAGAGAGACCCTACAAGTGTGATGATTGTGGTGCTTCTTTTCCTAAAGTTGGCAGTGTGAAGTACCACCTGAGAACACATACAGGAGAGAGACCCTACAAGTGTGATGACTGTGGTGCTTCTTTTACTAAAGCTGGCAATCTCAAGAGACACAAGAGAACACATACAGGAGAGAAACCTTACAAGTGTGATGTTTGTAGTGCTTCTTTTACTCGAGCTGCCAATCTGAACATACATAAGAGAAGACATACAGAAGAGAAACCTTACAAGTGTGATGTGTATGGTGGTGCTTTTACTCAAGCTGGCAGTCTAAAGGACCATGAGAGAATGCATACAGGAGAGAGACCTTACAAGTGTGATGTGTGTGGTGCTTCATTTACTCATGTTCGCGGTTTTAAATACCACAAAGGAACACATACAGGAGAAAGCCATTAGAAGTGTGATGTTTGTGTTGCTTCTTTTACTGAAGCTGGCAATCTGAAGACTCACAAGAGAACAAACATACAGGAGAGAAACCTTACAAGTGTGATTGTGGTGCTTCTTTTACTCAACCTGGCAGTCTGAACATACATAAGAGAACACATACAGAAGAGAAACCTTACAAGTGTGATGATTGTGGTGCTTCTTTTACTAGAGCTGGCAGTCTGATGAACCATACGAGAATACATACAGAAGAGAGACCTTTCAAGTGTGATGTTTGCGGTGCTTCTTTTACTCGAGCTGACTATCTGAAGACTCACAAGAGAACTCATACGGGAGAGAGACCTTACAAGTGTGACGTTTGTGGTGCTTCTTTTACTCAAGCTGGCTGGCTGAAGAAACATAAGAGAACACATACAGGAGAGAAACCTTACAAGTGTGATGTTTGTGGCACTTCTTTTACTGAAGCTGGCAATCTGAAGACTCACAAGAGAACTCATGCAGGAGAGCAACCTTAAAGTGTGATTGTGGGCTTCTTTTACTCAAACTGGCAGTCTGATGAACAATACGAGAATACATACAGGAGAGAGACCTTACAAGTGTGATGTTTGTAGTGCTTCTTTTACTCTAGCTGCCAGTCTGACAAACAAGAAAACATATACAGGAGAACAACCCTACAAGTGTGAAGTATGAGGTACTTCTTTTATTCAAGCTGGCCATCTGAACATACATAAGAGAACACATAAAGAAGAGAAACCTTACAAGTGTGATGATTGTGGTTTAGTGTTTAGGACTTATATATTTACATGGCAATGTGATTGATGTTGGTTTACAGAGTTATAGGTTAATGGAAAGAATTATTTATTTAATTACTGATTTAAAAGACATAATACTAATTATAAACACAAATATATGTCTCAATTAATCAATTAATAACAAAGTTAAATAAATAATATCTATACTCAACCAATAAGTAATTATATTCTCATTACTAAAATTATACAGCATTTACATCAATAGTTCACAATATTCATTAATAAGTATCAATAATAACTATGCAATGGTAATAATAATTATCTAACACACAACATCCACCATATAATTATATAATATACTAGCTGCCCAGCCCGGCTTTGCCCAGGCTCTGGCGGGGATCTATCTATCTATCTATCTATCTATCTATCTATCTGTCTGTCTGTTTGTCTGTTTGTCTGTCTGTCTGTCTGACCCGGCCCGGCTTCGCCCAGCTCCTGGTGGGGAGCATCTCATTTAATTCATATAAGTAGTCATATAAGCTCCCGTTCCCGACTATCTATCTGTTTGTCTGTCTGTCTATCTGTCTGTCTGACCCGGCCCGGCTTCGCCCAGACCCTGATGGGGAGCAAATCATTTAATTCATATAAGTAGTCATATAAGCTCCCATTCCCGACTATCTGTCTGTCTGTCTGTCTGTCCGACCCGGCCCGACTTCGCCCAGGCCCTGGTGGGGAGCATCTCATTTAATTCATATAAGTAGTCATATAAGCTCCCGTTCCCGATCGATCTATCTATCTGTCTGTCTGTCTGTTTGTTGTGTCTGTCTGTCTGTCTGTCTATGTATGTATGTTCGGCCCGAACATAACAACAAAATATAGATAGAATAGAAGAATAGATAGAAAATATGATTGGAAGAGATCTATCTAAAGTAAACTTGGCTCCCGTTCCCGACTATCTGTCTGTCAGTCTGTCTATCTGTCTGTCTGTCTGACCTGGCCCGGCTGCACCCAGTCCCTGGTGGGGAGCATCTCATTTAATTCATCGTCAATCAACTCATTTAATCTATAGCCAGGGGACTTAACTTAAGATATAACAATGCTACTAAAAGTTATATCCCTTTTTTAATATATTTTTATATTTTCTTATGTTCAGTCATGTAATTACAAAATTAAATTTTAGGAATGTAATAGCTGATAGCTGATAGATAAAACTATGACAGTTGGTTGCACAGGAATGAAAGGAAAACGTGTAGAAAATTTCATCTCAATCGGATGGACCGTTCGCGAACGCATAAAGGATGGACATACATACATACATACAACGATTTTTATATATATAGATAATATAATACTATATTCACAATAATAACAATCATTGCTTCTAATTTAAGTTCTCTATTCCATAAAATAATTACTAATCAATCTCTATATAACACATGGCATCCATGGACATAGCCTCCCTATTCACTAATGCTCCATTAGAGGAGACAGTGAAAATAATAAGGGAACGCATTGAAGACAAACAACTAAAATTAGGCATACCAACACCTATTCTGGAGAGGCTACTACTACTATGTACCGCCAACATACAGTTCAATTTTCTAACTAAGTCATACCGCCAAATTGACGGAGTGGCCATGGGGAGTCCTCTTGGTCCTATTCTAGCGGACATCTTCATGGCACATTTAGAAGAAAAGAGATCCTCAGACATCAACAACTTGGCCTTTTACCGTTGTTATGTGGACGATATACTAATTATCACCACAGACGAGCTACAAGCAACATCGCTCCAGGCCACAATGAACAAGACGCATAAAAACATCTCTCTATCTATGGAACACGAACACAACGAAGCCTTGCCGTTAGTAAGACATGCAATAAATCAACAAATTATTTACCTAAGTTAGTTCTGTACACTAAGTTAATCCATAGTGCCTCCATACATGAGTCTACATCTGCCACTAAACCACACTTATATCAATGATCTGCAATGCGAGACCGCCATCACACAGCAAGCACATACCCAGCTCATCAGGTGTTAGCAAACCCACATTACCTGATGCCAATACCAATATGGTTTTACCTATCCACTACAGTTATCAATCACAAAATCTTTCAAAATAAAAACTATAACCCCAATAAATATCGAAATCATTTGTGCCGCCGGTCCCCATCACGGATTATCATTTAACACATTCATTCCATTCACATCAACCACCATAACCCGTATCAGAGATCAGCCGCCCACACGACGTAACTTCTCATATTATCAATATTGACAAAGTCATCTCCGGTTTCCATCCCAACCGATGTTTTCTCCCAGCGATCTCCGCCGATGCGCCGTACCAGAATCGACAAGTCCGATGTTACCAAAGAGAACACCGCATCGCCAAATACCGCTAGGATATCCACCGATTTGAAATGAATTCCCATTCACTAAAGATAGTATTAACCAAAATCCACTAGTGAAAATTAAACCAACTACCACACACCAAACTTCCGCTAACTCGACGTCATCTCGAACTGACGCTCTCCCAACAGCTGTCAAACCGGTGCTGCACCAGTGGTACCAGATGTTAAAATTAAATACAACACCGCTCCAACCGTGCCCAAACACCCGCAGTCCGAAAGGAAGTCCCTTTATTAGTTTGGTGTTAGTTGTTAAATCCATACATTAAATGTCTTTTAAATCAGTAATTAAATAAATAATTCTTTCCATTAACCTATAACTCTGTAAACCAACATCAATCACATTGCCATGTAAATATGTAAGTCCTAAACACTAAACTAAAATAATATAAAGTTGCCATTAATTGATAATATTAAACTACATTCAATCAATATTTCTTAGAAAATCTCCAACTATTGTTTTTTATAAAGTGTTAATAATAATTTAAATTCTCTCATTTGTTGTAAATAATAGCTATAAACTGTATATTTACCATTAATTTACTGTTGGCTATATTATAACATTATTGTACTGATTAAGTTGTTTGTTTACATTAATTCTTCAGCTCTAACAAACCGAACTCCATAACCAAACTATAAAATCTACCAGAAATCAATAAGCACATATCATTACCTTTATAAATGTTGACCATCATATTCATACTGCTAGCTATCTAGTATTTATTTCTATATTACTAATTTATAAATTAATATTTAATTTTAAAGTTAATATAATTATGCTATAATATTATCAATGCTTTCCTATATCTGGTTCAATTAATTATCCTTAACTTTATGAATCACTTAATCCATCAATTCACTGTATTAGTAAATAACAATCAATTACTTAGAATTATTTATGTTTTGAACACAAAATGAATCCATGCAAACAACAAGTGCATAGCCTTAATATCTATGAACGCTATATGATATCACCTTTAAGTGCTGAATCCTATTGTACTGAATTCTGCAGCCGAGCATGCTGCGTAAACTTAATACGTCTTATCACATGATTCCTCGTCCACTAACAGCCATTCGATAACCAAGTTATAGTCTCCAACAGTCTCCCCCGATGTGTCTCCACCTTGCCCCGGTGGGGGAGCTTGTGTGTCCCTCTGACCCCATGTGCTTGCCGATGGATGAAAACTACATATCAGACAGCTTGTGGGATAGGGGCCAGACTAAGAGAGACACAACCTGCTGCTCTGCGGGTTAGACTGAGGTGAGGAAAACAGTCAGAAGTTTAAATCAGGCGCACGAAGGCAGAAGTTCTTTTTCCGGACAAAACACTTAAGGCTCCCTGTCGAGGGCTGTGGCTGAACGCCTCTAAGCCACAAACCCTCGGATCTGAGAGCCGGGCCAATACCCTCCTACCGAAAAATAGAGGCGTGATACTGAGCAAGCTACATGCTCAGGTCTGATACAAGTTCGAAGGCTCTCAGCTGGGGGATATGAGAGATCCCCGGATGAGAGGGCCAGGCCGTTTCTCGTTCACTGCTGCACGAAGGTAAGGTGCTGAGCCGGCAGCACATGTAGCCCTACCTTGTGAGCGAGTACAAAAAGTCATAAAAGTGCCCCAGTCGAAGGAAATGGATACGAAAACTTGTCTGTATCTAACTCATAGAGAGTGTAGATAAAAGTGGAAGAACGTCTCAATGACGCAAAATGGAACGCACGGCGAGCGAACCTATTGCGTTGTCCGAAGTCAAAAATAAAAGCTTACCGAGTGGATGTCGCTCGCAGTCTGACCGCTCCTGGTGTGTGCTTGAGCGATCAGTGGCAAGCGAGACTCCCAACACATGGAAGTGAGGAACTAAAGCAGCCATGAGCAGGACGTGGCAACTCCTAGGGTGTGCCCAGTCTCAGAACAATATGTGCCGGCTCTGCAATTATGGAAGCCTCCTTGGATAGCGAGGGAATGCCCACGATCTGCCCCTGCCTTCCCTTGAGGGCCGACCGCGATGTCGTTGATCGTTCTATCTTGACCAGCTGAGATGTTGGCGACATCACAACAGTCTAACGTGCCTCGAAACCAGAGGAAGGCTAACCTCATTAAAAAATGCCCGCCGGAAGTCGGAAGTGTCGTCCTACGGGTGGCAAACTAAAAATTGACACTACGCAATTACGTCAGAGTGAAATGTCTTGTCCGAATGTCTCTCGTGCTAGGAACAGCTCTGACTACCTAGTTTCCGAATGCCGCTCTTGTTCGGAACAGCTCTGACTAGGTAGTTTTCCGAATGTCTATCGTGCCTGGAACAGCTCTGAAGGGCGCAATGACAAGCACATGTCCGAAAACTTGCTGAGTGGATACCATCTGCAAACTTGTCTGGTTTGTGCAGGAATGGCCCGGGGCAAACGAAATGACCAAAATATTGAAGTGAGGATTTAAAGCAGCCATGAGCAGGACGTGACGATTTCCCTCGGTGAGCCCAGAATCAGGGCGCTATGTGTCGGCCCTGCAACTATGGAAGCAACCTTGGATAGCGGAAAATGCTATGGACTGTCCCTGCCTTCCTTTGAGGGATGACCGTTGTCTTCGACCGTTCAACCTTGGCCAGCTGGGCTGTAGATGGCACCACAAAAGTGAGAGTCTCCCAGGAATGCTACCTGGTCAAAAAAGCACGCTGTAGCCGGATGTGTTGGCCTACGGGTTTCGGCCCAAGGGCGCATAACTGACATACCGCAATCACATCTGAAAAAAACACTCCGGATGAACGAAAAGAAGAAGAAGAAGTCTCCAACAGTCAAAAACAACATCTTAGAATCCACTTTTATTTCAGGGTGCAATGTTGACTGCTATCTTACAGCTATGTCCAAATCATTATATCAATACCATGAAAGTGATGTCTCTATCTTGTTACCTACATTAGTGTCTTTGCTATTATAATTAACTCTCTTGCTTTAACTTTTAAGCACCACCTATTATATTAGTGAATCAATAGGAAAATCTTCCCACTAGTTTGATCATATTCTCTGCAAATCTATCAACAAACTGTATTCATTGCTTTCCTTCTTATTCTGCAGAGATTAGTATACAGCGCTACTAATCCTTACCTCAGAGATTGTACCCTACTCTTGGTATTGTATGGTATGACACTCGGATTCAGGAAATCACAGACCTTCGGTCAGCCCACATTGTACCTCTTTACTGGATATCTTGTCTGTATGTACCCTTGATGGCTGTATCTGAAAGTATACTTGCTTAGAAAGAAAACAACTAACAATATTACACTCATCTAATTCTATAGCATGCAAGAACTGATGATCTTAATTCAAATAATTTCTGCATGCCACAAACTCAACTTCAAAGAAATTTATACAGGGGAAAATATGAACTAAATCCTTAGAAATTATGTTCCACCATAGTCAAACCAATGCCGCGTATCATAACCCCGAGACGCGACACCGGTCAGGTGCTGATATAACACAACCTCACATGCTGTTATCAATTGTAAGCTATTTTTATTTCTAAATCACACTTTACCACAACGACACTCTGCTGTGTATCATACCACGACACACAAAAGTAGTTAGTTGAACCTGCAATCAAATATGCCCAACACCCTGCATAGCAAGTCCCCCGCCACATAACAATTACCCATGCCTTATGCCCGAAGGCTGATCTACACGATGCGAAACACATTCTTGAGAAATGGTCTTGTCGGCAGACAAAGATTACCTACGAACTATGCCGGCAATGCATGTCCCCAGCTGTAAACACTCACTCATGCGAAATTCACTTCACCAGGTCTTAACTCACTATCTGTTAGTTTTCCACTGGACAAATAATTGCTAATTCTATTTTAAATAACAATAAAATACAAAAGAATAATAATATTATCCTCAAAATCTGCATGCAAGAAATGATGATGATTTAAATTAAACAAACTTCTGCATGCAATAAATCATTAGGAAAAAAAAAAAAAATAACTATTAAAATTATAACAAAATTCAGAAATCATGCATAACTATAACCTTTAAATTCCAATAATGATTGATTTAATCTCCTGCTTTCAGAACATTATAAGAGTTCATGACAGGGCTCATACTTACACACTCGATGTGTTAATTTGTTAACACACACACTATAACCAAAATTAATTATAATAACCTGACAACCATAAAATATTCTACCGTATAGTTCACTAACTATTAATGTAATCTTATTATCGTATAATTTTCCTTAATATATTGGTTTCCGCACGTAAGTACTAATTAACTATTATACTAACTAGTAAGTTGTTCAATAATTATAGTTATTTCCTAATGTACACCGTACTCCAATTATTACATGCTCCTACCAGGTAATTTATATGCATTCGTTAGGTTACTGTCACATAAAACAAATTCACAATTACATATCTAACACTAACTAAACAATAACAACATGTCACAATAATATATAACTGCCCATGCTTAATAGACTAATGTTAAATACTAATTGCACAACGCAAGTTGTTTCTATATTGCCTGTTCTTAGCTTAAACTGTCGTGCTGTTTTTTTACCATTTTCCTAACTTACACTGTCTAATCACACAGTTAAAATATTTAACCTAATTTCAATTGATTCACTCGCGCCTACTTAATGTTTTTACAGCAGCTATGAACTACACACACACAAGGCCCCACGAATATAACACAATGTTCTAATCTATCAAATACTTTACAAGTTCACACCGTTCCGGTGTTTATTACAAAATGTTCACGTTGTTTTACAATAGTTAATTTCAGCCTGGCTGATCACATCCTGACGTCTCAAATTGTTAACTTGTGTGTCCGTTTCTTGAATTTACATAACTGTAGCCAGCTATGACTGTCCCTTCACTGTTTACGTTGAACATCTGTTCATTAACACAGTAGGCCTGTCGAACGTCTGACCTCGATTTGGCCTTTAATGCGGCTGACTTCTTTCATTACACACCGCTTGAGTTGGGGGGAAACAAATCGATGTCTGCTTACAGGTGACCTGGTTTTAACAGTTCATACGGGGAATTCCCTTTTTTATAGGCATGTTATATCAACACCAAGTGGTTTGTTGTCATCTCTAATTCAAAAGGCACTTTCCAGTCACATGATGTGTCCATTGGCTCATTAGAATAATCAGTACTCACTGTTGACTCCTTTTTCCGAGTTTGACCCCTTGATTTGTCTTCATTCTCAATTATAGTAATTTCACAGTTCAACTTGTGCACACTTATTGTTACTAGTGACACTATTGCAAGAAATAAATTTCTCTTGTTCTTTAAAGTCTTGCAACAATGTCTTCAATCACATAGTACTAACTGTTTATATACTTCACATAGTCACATTTTCAATACTTGATAAGACTTAATTATGACACTTAGTGAATACATCTTTTTGCTGAATCTGTTCAATTGTTCACATGTCTTTTGTTGTGCATACAGTTCTGCACATGTTTTACCATTTCGAATTCATTATGATAGCTGGAGTTGGTGATGATTAAGTTTCTAGTTTCATCATGTGTGAAATTAACTTTTCCGTTAGCCAATTCTCTATTTGTAGAATGATACTTTGTGGCTTAAACTTTACATTGGCAAGTGTTACGTTTGTAGAATCATCATCTGTGGCCTCAGGTTTCATATGGACGATAAGCCCCCAAGTTGCCAGGATCTAACTGGGCTTGTCTGAATAGGCTACTATCGATCAACTTTTGTAGCAATACTTCTCGTGTCCAACAGGGGATGATTTATTCTTCTCTTCTTCTCCAGTCAGCACCCTGGTCATCTCGCAGCACATGAGTATATCATAGTTACTCGATCATACGTCATACACCTCACCCACTCGAACTCCAGTTAATTCGAACAAGAGAACACAAAGACTGTTATAAGTTTCCTACGTATAATCTACACAACCACATGTCACATTATCAAATACACAATCACTTATTCGACAATCACATCACAGTAGACTACATCACAATTTAAAAGCGTGGCTCAATGTAGAGCCATAACGGACGCTGGCTCAACGCAGACTAACTTGTCCCGAGCTCACTTCCTATCACCTGGGAAGTGAGTTCCAACATTTTCACGTTGTGTGGAAAGCCCCCTGCTTTCCACGTTCTAGTGTTCACTTCTGAACCCAGTCGTAACCTTTACTCTCTAACCTAGGCTATAACTGAACCATGCCATGACGTCATCAGGCTCATGGCATGCCCACTCTATGACCACGAGCAGCATGACGATGGAGGTGATGGCAGTAAAGCATGCTTTTCTATGGCTGGAATCACAGCATTATACCAGCGAGTGTGTGTACTAAGTGATTCAATGAGCATGATTCGGAAGGTCGATACAGGATCTGTATGTAGACAGTGGACTGATTCTCTGCGGAAGACTGTTGTCCATAAAGTTACCTTCATCTTCGTCCCGGGACATGTGGGAGTAGAGGGAAATGAACGAGCTGATAAATTGGCTGGCTCTGCATCCTCTGCTGATGGCCAGCCCATGGATCACGCCGATGTTATCAAAATCCTTAAAGAGATGTCGAGGACAGAGGACTTTGATGTCAATGAATCCACATCGGGGTCCAGGATGAGAGACTTCGGAGTAAGAATTGGCGCGGCCAGACACGAGAGGTGCATCGGGAAAACGAGGGGCCTTGTCAACCAATACAGAACTGGCACTATTAGCCACCTGACGCTGATGCATATGCTGGGGGAGGATCTGAGCACCTATGGACCTGTCTGGAGTGCAATGATGATACCCCAACTGATAACTGGTATCTCCTCAGAATTTGGTCCCTATTCAGGATCAACTCTGCTGATAATATTTCTCAATGTCACCATACAGTCCATCCAGCATCATCTCTCTTGGTCTGCCCATGTCTCTTTTTTGCAGTGATTTTTCCAGTTGTCACAATGCTTCCCCACGCTTCTCTTCTCATTACAATACACATGACCTAGGAGTGTCTAGTTGGTCGTGCGTTGAAGTACACTTGTTCCTGCAGCGAGGCGCTGTCATCATTTGGAGTTGACAGGTTCGAATTCTGGTCAGTAACTATAGATTTCTAAATTTATGTTGTCTAGTGCGTCTAATCTCTAATTCCTTCTTCTCCTTCTATGAGCGCCAAACAATACTATGTCTGTTTATTTATGGACTAGTCTATCACATGCACTATTGCAACTGTTACAGCCAGTCTGACAGGGAAACAATGATGTCACATGCACTGTAGCAACTGTTACAGCCACAGTCTGACAGGGAAACAATGATGTTGACTGAGCTGTCCAGGGGTTTCATGAATAAGTGTCACATTTGCTTGTTTTGTGTTTGTGTTCTTTTCTGTTGTTAATTTGCAACTATTTTCATTGTTTAGTTATCATATTCCACAATTCACTGGGTTAACTTGTTTAGCTAACTTTGTTTAACTGGTGATGGAATATCCTAAGTTGTGTGCTCTTGTGTAATAAACTAGAAATTACTATTCTTTGTAACAGACATTAATGTAATCCACCATTATGAATAATTGTATAATTATTGACATTTGCAAAGTAAACAAATACAGTTTGCTGATTATGCTTCTTCTTCTTCTTTTGTTCACTGTTGATTATGTTAAAGCTGAGTGGCTCTGTGATCAATGGCTGACTAAACATGTCTTTTGTTCACTTACTGGGATGGACATTATACTAAGGGACTTTCTTCTTTGAAGTAGTAATGACAGACAACATAATTTGTAGTGTTATTGATTTGTTGAAGGATAAAATGTTGAATATTTAAGTTTCATCTGTTGGGGTTTTCAAAACACTGTTCTTTTGGAGTGTGAATTGGCAAGGCTATTGTAACAGATGTCATCTGGCAAACTGATATTTGATCAGCTTCTATTCACAGCTGTTCTCTTACAATAAAATAAGGTGTTTGTAGTGGTGGTTGGTAGCCATGGCAGTGAAGTGACTTGCCTGCTGGCACAGTGATCAAGTATTTGAATACACATAAGTGCATTTTTTAAAATTGACCTGGGCTACAAAGTCAACCATCCTAAAACATTGTTACCTGGGCTCCACATTCAACCATCCTAAAACATTGACCTGGGCTCCACATTCAACCATCCTAAAACATTGACCTGGATATTGACCACATCACCCATCGAGTGCTGATTGGTCTATAAATTGTGGGGCTGGCACCATAAACCCATTACACCTCCTGGCATCTTAAAATGTCCTTTACTTTAGTGACTTACTTGCAGTGGCTTTTCTCATTGTGGCTTGCAAGAAGTTTGATACAACTCAATTTTCTGGAAGCTCACACACTTTTTCAAGCTGTTATATATCTTGGAAAATAACAGCTGTTGCCTTGGCTTCTGATGGATTGAATGATAAGAATAAAGGTGATATTTACATGTGCTGAGAAAATAATTTTCTGAAGCCCAATGTCACAAAAGTGAATCAATATTTTTTTGGGAAACTTCTTTTCACAAAATCTGATGGTATGTCCACATATATACCTCATAAAACTATTAACTTAATAAAGTCAATATACAGAGACATGAAGGGTGAAATTCTCCACGGGGGAACTCTTAACTGATGCATTTAATATAAGAACAGTAGTGTGGCAGAGTTTAACCTCTACTGTTCTAAGACTAACAGAGTGTGGCAGAGTTGCCTTTTGTAACCTCTACTGTTCTTACTAAGCTATAACAGAGTGTGGCAGAGTTGCCTTTGTAACCTCTACTGTTCTTACTAGCTATAACAAGAGTGTGGCAGAGTTGCCTTTTGTAACCTCTACTGTTCTTACTAGCTATAACAGAGTGTGGCAGAGTTGCCTTTTGTAACCTCTACTGTTCTTACTAGCTATAACAAAGTGTGGCAGAGTTGCCTTTGTAACCTCTACTGTTCTTACTAGCTATAACAGAGTGTGGCAGAGTTGCCTTTTGTAACCTCTACTGTTCTTACTAGCTATAACAAGAGTGTGGCAGAGTTGCCTTTTGTAACCTCTACTGTTCTTACTAGCTATAACAAAGTGTGGCAGAGTTGCCTTTTGTAACCTCTACTGTTCTTACTAGCTATAACAGAGTGTGGCAGAGTTGCCTTTTGTAACCTCTACTGTTCTTACTAGCTATAACAGAGTGTGGCAGAGTTGCCTTTTGTAACCTCTACTGTTCTTACTAGCTATAACAGAGTGTGGCAGAGTTGCCTTTTGTAACCTCTACTGTTCTTACTAGCTATAACAAAGTGTGGCAGAGTTGCCTTTTGTAACCTCTACTGTTCTTACTAGCTATAACAAAGTGTGGCAGAGTTGCCTTTTGTAACCTCTACTGTTCTTACTAGCTATAACAAAGTGTGGCAGAGTTGCCTTTTGTAACCTCTACTGTTCTTACTAGCTATAACAGAGTGTGGCAGAGTTGCCTTTGTAACCTCTACTGTTCTTACTAGCTATAACAGAGTGTGGCAGAGTTGCCTTTTGTAACCTCTACTGTTCTTACTAGCTATAACAGAGTGTGGCAGAGTTGCCTTTTGTAACCTCTACTGTTCTTACTAGCTATAACAGAGTGTGGCAGAGTTGCCTTTTGTAACCTCTACTGTTCTTACTAGCTATAACAGAGTGTGGCAGAGTTGCCTTTTGTAACCTCTACTGTTCTTACTAGCTATAACAAGTGTGGCAGAGTTGCCTTTTGTAACCTCTACTGTTCTTACTAGCTATAACAGAGTGTGGCAGAGTTGCCTTTTGTAACCTCTACTGTTCTTACTAGCTATAACAGAGTGTGGCAGAGTTGCCTTTTGTAACCTCTACTGTTCTTACTAGCTATAACAGAGTGTGGCAGAGTTGCCTTTTGTAACCTCTACTGTTCTTACTAGCTATAACAGAGTGTGGCAGAGTTGCCTTTTGTAACCTCTACTGTTCTTACTAGCTATAACAGAGTGTGGCAGAGTTGCCTTTTGTAACCTCTACTGTTCTTACTAGCTATAACAGAGTGTGGCAGAGTTGCCTTTTGTAACCTCTACTGTTCTTACTAGCTATAACAGAGTGTGGCAGAGTTGCCTTTTGTAACCTCTACTGTTCTTACTAGCTATAAACAGAGTGTGGCAGAGTTGCCTTTTGTAACCTCTACTGTTCTTACTAGCTATAACAGAGTGTGGCAGAGTTGCCTTTTGTAACCTCTACTGTTCTTACTAGCTATAACAGAGTGTGGCAGAGTTGCCTTTTGTAACCTCTACTGTTCTTACTAGCTATAACAGAGTGTGGCAGAGTTGCCTTTTGTAACCTCTACTGTTCTTACTAGCTATAACAGAGTGTGGCAGAGTTGCCTTTTGTAACCTCTACTGTTCTTACTAGCTATAACAGAGTGTGGCAGAGTTGCCTTTTGTAACCTCTACTGTTCTTACTAGCTATAACAGAGTGTGGCAGAGTTGCCTTTTGTAACCTCTACTGTTCTTACTAGCTATAACAGAGTGTGGCAGAGTTGCCTTTTGTAACCTCTACTGTTCTTACTAGCTATAACAGAGTGTGGCAGAGTTGCCTTTTGTAACCTCTACTGTTCTTACTAGCTATAACAGAGTGTGGCAGAGTTGCCTTTGTAACCTCTACAATGGTCTTACTAGCTATAACAGAGTGTGGCAGAGTTGCCTTTTGTAACCTCTACTGTTCTTACTAGCTATAACAGAGTGTGGCAGAGTTGCCTTTTGTAACCTCTACTGTTCTTACTAGCTATAACAGAGTGTGGCAGAGTTGCCTTTTGTAACCTCTACTGTTTCTTACTAGCTATAACAGAGTGTGGCAGAGTTGCCTTTTGTAACCTCTACTGTTCTTACTAGCTATAACAGAGTGTGGCAGAGTTGCCTTTTGTAACCTCTACTGTTCTTACTAGCTATAACAGGTGTGGCAGAGTTGCCTTTTGGTAACCTCTACTGTTCTTACTAGCTATAACAGAGTGTGGCAGAGTTGCCTTTTGTAACCTCTACTGTTCTACTAGCTATAACAGAGTGTGGCAGAGTGCCTTTGTAACCTCTACTGTTCTTACTAGCTATAACAGAGTGTGGCAGAGTTTGCCTTTGTAACCTCTACTGTTCTTACTAGCTATAACAGAGTGTGGCAGAGTTGCCTTTGTAACCTCTACTGTTCTTACTAGCTATAACAGAGTGTGGCAGAGTTGCCTTTTGTAACCTCTACTGTTCTTACTAGCTATACAGAGTGTGGCAGAGTTGCCTTTTGTACCTCTACTGTTCATTACTAGCTATAACAGAGTGTGGCAGAGTTGCCTTTTGTAACCTCTACTGTTCTTACTAGCTATAACAGAGTGTGGCAGAGTTGCCTTTTGTAACCTCTACTGTTCTTACTAGCTATAACAGAGTGTGGCAGAGTTGCCTTTTGTAACCTCTACTGTTCTTACTAGCTATAACAGGAGTGTGGCAGAGTTGCCTTTTGTAACCTCTACTGTTCTTACTAGCTATAACAGAGTGTGGGCAGAGTTGCCTTTTGTAACCTCTACTGTTCTTACTAGCTATAACAGAGTGTGGCAGAGTTGCCTTTTGTAACCTCTACTGTTCTTACTAGCTATAACAAAGTCGAGAGGATTGACTTCATTGCACCAGGTTTTATCCCACATGACTCGGTCTCTTTTTCACAAGAGACACTTTGGTCAAAATTGTTGCACAAAGCACAAACTGCATAGTTCCAGCTACGACCCCCAGTAGCCTCTGAGAAATATGCACGGAATCAAACCTACATCCTTTGGATGGTGAAGCAGATGGCTTAACTACTTGAACACAGAGACTCTCTGACTAGCTTTGGCTATAAACGATGATGACTACAACAAGCACTGCCAGAAATAGAATTCAATGGGTTAATCTGACATGCGTCTCGATGATCTGGATATCGCTGGTGGCATTGTCCTCCTGTCTCTCACGTGACATCAGATGGAGGAAAAATTACCATTGGATGGGAACTGACGACAATCAGGTTTAAAAATTCATAAGGGATAGATAGGAAATGAGAATAAATCGATCAAACCAGGTCTCCCTTGATGAAACCTCACTTTAAGACGGAATCATACACCTGTGTAAGTGGCAGTGTAGGCACAGAGGGTGGAACATATACAGATGTCAGAATTAGAATACAGAAGGCTGGAGGAGATTTTATAACACTGGCACATTTGTGGGACTCAACAGAAATTAAACTTGGCACAAAACTTTGAATATTTAATTCTAACGTTAATTCAGAAATGTGGAGAACAATGAAAACAATTACAATTAAATTGAAACATTCACTAATGTGCCAGCGCAAATTAAAAGTAAAATGAAATGACAAAATCACCAATGCAATCACTCATGGAGAAAACTAGACAAACACCAGTGAACCAAGAGGTGAAGGACAGACTCTGGAGCTGGATAGGACACACATTGAGAAAACCTGAGACTGGTATAACTAGGAAGTCTATTGTCTGGAATCCATGGATTTACATAAAGGAAAACCTGAGACTGGTATAACTAGGAAGTCTATTGTCTGGAATCCATGGATTTACATAAAGGAAAACCTGAGACTGGTATAACTAGAAAGTCTATTGTCTGGAATCCATGGATTTACATAAAGGAAAACCTGAGACTGGTATAACTAGAAAGTCTATTGTCTGGAATCCATGGATTTACATAAAGGAAAACCTGAGACTGGTATAACTAGAAAGTCTATTGTCTGGAATCCATGGATTTACATAAAGGAAAACCTGAGACTGGTATAACTAGAAAGTCTATTGTCTGGAATCCATGGATTTACATAAAGGAAAACCTGAGACTGGTATAACTAGAAAGTCTATTGTCTGGAATCCATGGATTTACATAAAGGAAAACCTGAGACTGGTATAACTAGAAAGTCTATTGTCTGGAATCCATGGATTTACATAAAGGAAAACCTGAGACTGGTATAACTAGAAAGTCTATTGTCTGGAATCCATGGATTTACATAAAGGAAAACCTGAGACTGGTATAACTAGAAAGTCTATTGTCTGGAATCCATGGATTTACATAAAGGAAAACCTGAGACTGGTATAACTAGAAAGTCTATTGTCTGGAATCCATGGATTTACATAAAGGAAAACCTGAGACTGGTATAACTAGAAAGTCTATTGTCTGGAATCCATGGATTTACATAAAGGAAAACCTGAGACTGGTATAACTAGGAAGTCTATTGTCTGGAATCCATGGATTTACATAAAGGATAACCTGAGACTGGTATAACTAGAAAGTCTGTTGTCTGGAATCCATGGATTTACATAAAGGAAAACCTAAAAACACATGGAGAATAGAAGTAGACAGAAATCAATATGGTGACAACATGCATGGAGCTGCATGGGATAGTTAAGGATAGGGGAGCTGGGAGTGAGTTTGTTGGGAGCTAATGTCCCAATGGGGGAATGAAGGGGGAAAGAGGAATGTATTTGTAGACCTAGTTGTTGTGACCTCCCAGGTCGTCTTGCATCTGATTATGTGAGTGAGACAGGAGGGCAGAGTCATCAGCAAATTTCAAATTATCAGATTTATTAGTCAGATTCCATTGAATTCCATTTCTAGCGGTAGTTATTGGTGGCTCCATAATTCAGTGTAGAGTCAATAAGAATATTAAAGATGACTAATGGTTTAATATAATAAGAACGAGATCTGGTGGCGAGACCCCCAGGTCAGTCAAATCAGATAACACTGGGGAAGAGTGTGACACAGGGACCAGTACTAGTAATCGTGATGACGGAGTTCATCCTGACTGTGTTACCAAGGAAATCCCCCGTGTCAGACTAAGAAACAGAGAGAAGAGGAATGTGAGAAGTCTGTATGAGGGAAAGCTTAAAGTAGTATGTGATGAGATTGAGGGGTTAAATATTCAAATTTTAGGAATTAGTGAACATCGCTGGAGAGGCAAGGGGCATTTTACGACTGAAAATGGAAGTCTTTTCATTTATTCTGGTAGAGACGTCGGAGGCCAGAGTGGAGGGGCAGTTTGTTTAGATAAAACAACTGCAAAAGCTGTAATGGGATATAACCCAGTTAGTGATAGAATCATCACTATTAGACTTAAAGGCCGTCCAAAAAACACAACTCTCATACAGATATATGTAACCACTTCAACAGCAGAGGAGTACGAAATTGAAGATCTTTACAACACACTGCGAGACACGTTAAACACGATTGGTCATAATGATTTAGCAATGATAATGGGAGATTTTAATGCAAAAGTTGGTGCAGGAAGAGCTGAAAATGGGAGACATGTTTTAGGAAAATTTGGATTGGGAAATAGAAATGATGCAGATGACTAATTAATTGAAATGTTGCACAGAAAATGAGTTAAAGATAACCAACACACTTTTTAAACTACACCCAAGAAGACTCTTCACGTGGAAGTCCCCGGACAGTATTACCAAAAAGCAGATTCTATTTTAATACAAAGATGGAGATCAAGCATAACATCTGCAAAAACCCATACGAAGTGCAGACTGTGATACAGATCATCAGTTATTAGAAGCAGATCTGAAATTAAAACTCAAAAAGCTTACCCGAGGACCAAGGCCACTTCGTTTTGATCTCACAAAAATACCAGATGCATGCAACGTAGAAGTTAGGAATCGTTTTGGGGTCTTGATGTCTGTACAAGAGGAAATGACACCTGATGAACTGGCAATACAAGCTTGAGATATCTTGATAACTGCAGCCAAAGATTTAATTCCGACCAAGAAAAAGCAACTTAAGCCATGGATTACATCAGACACGTTAGAATTAATAAAACAACAGAGGGAACTGAAACATAAAGGGGGTGAATCCAATAACAGCATGATGAAGTTTAAATCTTTAACTCGAGAAATAAGAAAGAACACAAGAAAGGACAAAATGCAATATATACAAGATTGTTACCAGAATAGAGCAATATCATAAGGCTGGGAGAGATTACGAAATGTTCAAAGAAATGAAGTTATTGACATGAATGTTCAACCTCAATTGAATGTTATCTGTGACAAGATGGGAAATACCTTAACAGAATCTAGACAAAATCTAGAAAGATGGCAGGAGTACTGCAGTGGAATGTATGATATGAGTGACAGTGAGGATATGAATGAGATACATGTGCCAATGACAGCAGAGACAGAATCTGAACCCCCCATTAAATGAAATTGCATAGGCTATAAAGAACCTGAAGAGTGGTAAATCACCAGGATGGGATGAGATACCAGCTGAACTAATTAAAGCAGGAGGAGAAGAAAGCATACAAATCTATCTCGCCTTATGTAAAAAGATATGGAAATATGGTATATGGCCAAAAGATTGGAAGTGAACTATCTTCATTCCAATACCAAAGAAGGGCAACCTGAAATTATGCACCAACAATAGAACTGTTGCCCCGATCAGTCATGCAAGTAAAATTCTACTAAAAATCATAATGGGAAGACTTCATAAGAAAATGGAAGAAGATATTAACGTGGTTCAAGCTGGATTTAGACAAGGAAGAGGAACAAAAGATCATATACTCATCATGCGTTTAATAATAGAGAAGTGCAGAGAATTTAACGTAAACCTATTCTCATGTTTTGTGGATTATTCAAAGGCATTTGACTGTGTACAATATTAGAAACTTTGGGAAATCTTGAGGAATATGGGCTTTCCATCACACGTAGTACTACTCATAAAAATGCTCTATCTAGACCAACAAGCAGTGGTTAGAATAGATGGCGAGACATCAGATTGGTTTGACATCAAGCAAGGAGTCCGTCAGGGCTGTGTGCTGCCACCCTATTTGTTTAACCTGTACACCGAAAATATAATGAGAAATGTAACAGATGATATAAACAGGAAGCTATATGATGCCCTAAATATCGGTGGTCATGACATACCAGAGATTCGGTATGCTGATGATACAGTGTTGC
The DNA here is from genome assembly GCA_014155875.1 of Cepaea nemoralis. Taxonomy (NCBI): domain Eukaryota; kingdom Metazoa; phylum Mollusca; class Gastropoda; order Stylommatophora; family Helicidae; genus Cepaea; species Cepaea nemoralis. Next base: position 53,829 of record JACEFZ010002804.1, on the reverse strand, counting down.
TATCCACAAAACAGGATGGTATAGAAAACCTAATAGCCTAACGTTTGGAGAGAACAATAATGGAGGGGTATATGCCTGGGAAGAGAGAAAGAGGAAGGCCAAAGAGAAGATGTGTGCAGGATTGGCGGATGATTTTAGAAACCCTGGTTTACAGGAACGACATTGTAGCACTCCAGGAGACGAGACTGGGCGATCAGCTACTCCGAATTGCCGGCTTCAAATGTTTCTACAACAGACGACATCTGGGAATGGCGATTCTCGTTCGCGACAGCATGGTGGCGTCAGAGCTAGACATGTCCCGTTGGGACAGTGATGATATACAAATACAGGCGTTGAGAGTTCATTCCAGTATACCATTCGTGTTGGTTAATGTTTATGCCCGCAATGCGAGTATGGACGCCCAGAAGTGGCAGTGCTTAAGTGGCATATTAGGTCAGGAGAGAAATGTTATTTTCTGTGGCAACTTCAACGCTAAAGGCAGATCATGGGGAAACATTTCCTCCAATACACAGGGGGAGGAGCTCGAGACTGCACTTGAAACCATTGACCTGGTTTGTATTAACAGTGGCTGTGTCACCAGGACAGCAAGCCATCCAGGCGATGAGAACAGTGCTATTGATCTGGCGCTGGTTTCACCTTCACTCACTGCAGTGTTTAGATAGGGTGTCCTAGGACACCACGGCAGCGACCACCACCCTTGCAGCATATTGGTGGAGAAAGGCAGAACCAGGCAGCAGAAGCTAAAGGTAAAGACTTTCCAGTATGACAGTACAGGGCAAGATGTGGTAAGTAAAATAAGACGCGACAAGCGCAGAAAGCATCAGGGCAGGAAAAAAAAGCTGGGAGCAGCTACCTTGGTGGAATTTCGAGGTGGAGAAGGCTTGGGTGGATAAGGATAGTGTTGTAAGGAGATGGCAAAATGCCAAGAAGAACAGAGCTGGTCATCCTAGTCCCTGCATGCACTTAAAAAGAGAGATGCACACAAAAGTAAGCTATTTCAAAAAACTGGTCAAGGTGGTTAAAAGCGAAAAATGGGCAGAGGTGTGTCAAAGAGTAAGCACAGACAAGTCACTGAAATTGTTCTGGCGACTACATAAAAGCATGAGTGGGGTAGTCAAGAATAAGAGCATTTCTGACTTCCAAGGTGCTGACCTCATCTGGCAGAGAACTGACGAGGACAAGGGCAAAGCCCTCTTTGAACGCTACCTTGAGCAAGGCAACCAGACAGACATGGGAGGCCGAAATCTGGCCAAGGAGGTCACCTCAGACAGGTGCAAGGCCCAGAACACTGCCGTTCCCAAGTTGCAGATCTGCCAAGACCAGGACGACCGTCCTCAGAGTGCAATGATGCAAATGCAAAGAAAATCATAGACCAGGATAGGAAAATGACAAATGCAGAGATATCGGGTTCAGCAAAACTGAGTAAGAGTACAGTTTTTAGAATTTTACACAACAGACTGAACATGAGAAAAGTGTGTGCCCTGTGCCTGCTGACATGTGAACAGAAACAAACACGGGTTGATTGCTGTGGCCAGTCGTTCAACATGTGGCGGTCGAAAAACATGTAAAAGACCATGGGGACAGTAAATGAGACTTGGATTCACCAAATTGTAAAAAAAACTGAAAGGAAATCGTCTTGACAGTGACGAAGATGTCATACTGGCATGTGATAACTGGTTTAGTTCGAAAAATAGGTTGTTTTATTCTGAAGGTCTTTGCAAGGTCACGCAGAGATGGCAGAAATGCATAAATTCAGGTGGTGGCTACTTTGAGAAGGAATAAGCACTGTGCCAAATTTCAATTTTCTCCGCCTACTCCATGGTCAGGCTAAAGACTTATGAGAAGCCCCTTGTATGCTTATAACTGCAATGTTGACTCTTGTATGAATTTAACTGTCTTTTTCAGTTCACACAGTGGTCCATAGAGTTCATCTTCCACTGCCGTCTCTCTAGGCCAGAAGGTTTGTCTAGATATGTTATATTTTGGGCAGTCTTGGAGTATGTGTTCTGTTGTCTGCGACGCCAATCCACATGTTCACATGGCTGTTTCACCAATCTTGGATTTTGTATACATGTGGTTGCGTAATCAATCACACAATCAGTTGTGATATTCATCATTATTTGTAAATGTACAGGTTGAATGTATGGGAACACCTACACAATTGCATGTACATAGTATGTAAAATATACACTATACCAAGATAATTGACGCTGACGGTTAGGGCAGGAAGGATCGGCCAAGCAAACATAGTTGGCCACCATCACCTTCATTGAGTTATCTACCAGAGATATTTTGGCACATGCCTTCTGGCTGTTCCTGTCAAGATCACTGTGATAGCCTGTTCACTGTGATACCCCATCATTAGAGACTAACAAGTGTTGAGTAAAGAGGAACATAACAACCATAAACATCACATCCGTGAAAGTCAAGTCAAGAGGAACACAACAACCATTAAACATCACATCCATGAAAGTCAAGTCAAGAGGAACACAACCATAAACATCACACATGCCTTTATAATGCATATCTTTTATATTGTTGTTGTTTTCAGTTAGCCTTGAATGATGTGTGAATGGTATAATGTATGAAAGAGAGTGATAAAAGGGCAGAATGTTAGACAGGCCTGCGTGCCCAATTCTTAACCCTTTCAAAATAAAGTTTTGTTGTTGTTGTTGTTATCACACCCATGAAAGTCCAGTCAAGGACCAGCTCTCACACCATGAGCTGTACTGGGTATATGGAGCTAGCCCCATATTTGTATACCAATTGACATTCCATGGGAGATATGGCGGATTTGTTAAGGCACACAGTTATAATTTTGGAGTATTTTAGAGCTAAAGTGTGAATAAAACAAATTTAAATGAATATATTTCTAAAGTTTAAACACACAAGCCACAAACAATATGTTGTCCAATTTATTGCCTGGCATATTTCACTGCATCTCATCAGGTGCATACTGCAGAGTTACATATCATATAAAGCGAATACATGAATTATACCAGGGCTGAAATACTTAAAACATATAGTCACTGATATTGTTTGAATGTGGAGCATCAGTTTTCCCCATGGTAATTGCAAATCTAAACATGAAGTCTTTCAGTTTGCACAAAACTGGCTGGGACAGTCTAATTACTAATGTGTTGATGTATTTGAGTAATCATTTATTCTTCATGAAATAAAATACATGAGATGTCTTCTATTTTTTAACTTTATGATGGCTATTAAACAAATGTCTTAAAATTGCCTGTCTAAGTATTTCATGACCTGTCCACTGCACAGGAATTCCTGAAGACTGATTAAATCTGTTTTCCACTGTACTGGTATATGTTTGGTTACTTGCTACATTGTCTTTCTGTTCTACCTATGTAAGTTGCTTGGCACTCACACTGGAAATGATAAATGCAATTAGATTTGTTGTACAGAGACAATGGTTCTTTCATATAGTAGAGTCTGGATAAGTAGAAGTCGCAGGGGTCAAAGGAATTTGTTCTACTTATCAGAAATTCTTCTTATCCAGACTGCACACATTTACACTAATACCATGCAGTAGCATTGAGTAAAATGATTGTACCACTTAGGAAACACAGTTAGTGAACAAATAAATAGCAATAAAATATTTTTTTTTTTTTGCATATCCTTTACAGGACATCGCTGTCAACACCAGCATCTTTCAGCTGTATGTTGATTTCTTGGCAAGATTACGCTCAGTAGTTTGCCATTGCTTTCTGAGCGGCCGGCTCACATACCCCGTAAGTTACCGAGGCGATTCGAACCACTGCTGATTCTCACCGTCATCACGTTACCTACGAGAGTATACAAGATTACGGAGAAAAGTCGCTAACCTCTAAGCCATGAAGCCGGCTTATACAATATCAGAAATGTTTAATTATTTTAGAAAGCGGAACATTAAAGTCATATGAAAATTTCCAAATTAATTAAAGAAAAAGTCTGTGATTTTGCTTTGCTTCTTGACTTGTGAAAAATGTCTGCCCATGGCCTGTTTAAAGGCACAAAATGGTGAGACTGCATCATCTGAACATCCAGTCTGCATCATGTAAATGTAAATTTTGTAAACCCATGCCAAAATATCTGACTGTGATACAGGTTGTGCTTGCAGCTCACAGTCATCCTCATCATCAAGGCTGGAAGGGTATGTTGGTTGAAAGACTGGCATACATAGCCCTATAATATCAGTGCTTGAAAGAGTGGCACTAGTAGAAACATCATTGTCGATGTTCACAAACTCCTCTAGATCAATCTTCAGCTCTTTATACAATCTAGCAAGTAATGGCTCCATTGAAATGTCAGTAACATTGCTCTCACTGCTCGCTGATGGTGTGGAATTCTCATTTACAGAGACATCTACTGCAGGTAAGAAGCCAGCCTGTCTAAAGCAGTTTGCAATAGTTGCTGGTAAAATTCTGTCCCATGAAGATTTTAACATAAGAATAGCATCAAGAAGGGTTGAAATCTTGAAATCATCAAATGAGGTCAGCATCCATATGACCCACAAGTTTTGACAACAATGTGGATCTATAAAGAACTTTCAGATTTTGAATGATACCTTGATCACAAGGCTGAAGTGTTGATGTGGCATTATGTGGCAGAAACAAAAGCTCTGTTGCCTTCAGATTGTTAATTATTGTGTGGGCTGAACAACTGTCAACAACTAAAAGAGCTTTTCTTTGTTTACACATCATTGAATAATCAAGTTCTTGTAGCCCCTCATTGAACAGGTCTGATGTCATCTATGCCTTTGAATTGGCTCTGTAATTCATACCAATTTTTTTCAGGCCTATAAAACGAGGAGGATTTTTAAATTGTCCAATCACAAATAAAGGCCATTTTCACTACCATCTATATTGGAACACACAACCACTGTTAATCTTTCTTTTGATTCTCTCTCCCCCCCCCCCCCCCCCCCCCCCCCCACCCACCCCTGAAACTTTTCATTTTTGAAAGAAAATGTTTTATCAGATAACAATCTCCAAAATAAGCCAGTTTCATCTGCATTAAATACATCCGCAGAATTATATTTAGCTAAAGCATGTCTGAACATATCTTCTATCCATGAGTGAGTCGTCGCTTTGTCGACTGACTGTTTCTCTCCACACACATTCTTGTACATGATGCAAAGTCGTTTTTTGAAGTATAAATGATTCCAGTCTGTCTGACCTCCAAGACGTGCAAAGTCTTCTGCTTTCGCAATAAGGCCCATTTACTGGTACATTTGCCAATCTAATCACAGTGAACCATTTTAAAAGGGCAGCATCAACAAAATCACACGCGGCAGTTCTAGCTCACTGTCTATCACTGTCGATTTGACATTAAAAAACAATTGTCTGTAGCGGTCTTTATGCTTTAAAATGCTGGAAAGTGTTGATGTTGGAATACCAAATTCTATAGCTATATTCACTTTCTTCTTCCCACTATGTTCAACCTCTTCCAACAGCTCAATCTTTCTTTTTAAAGTTAAAGTAGTAAGCTTTCGTCCATTAGTCGCCATTGTTGACATGTAGCGAGATATCGTATGTGCGAGATTGTTCTCCAGGTTGGGGGGGGGGGGTGAAATGAACAGTTTGACTTAAACATGAACACTTATATAGTCTGTATTCATTTTTATGTTCGACTAATCCGAAAATTCAAGTTAACCGAATTCGACTTATCAGGACTTTTTATACAATGATAAAGAAGGATAATGGCCGGGACTAAGCCAGTAACGTCGACTTAAGCGAAATTCTACTTATCCGAGTTCGACTTAAACGGACTCGACTGTATATGGTAGTATCGAGGTGGTTTTATATCTGATCACTGGTTCAGCAACAAAGAATGTTTGCAGTACGCTGTATAATATATTAATTTCATTAGTGTCCCTCAAAAGGTTAGTTGAAAAAACAGTTGTCTGGGGACTGATGATTCTGTGGGAGTAGGTTTAGGTGGCTGGTAATGACGTTTGAGGAAGTTAGCTGAATAAACATATGATTGTAGATTACGGTTAAGAGTTTCCGGTCTTCTTTTAGTGTGCCATCGTAGCAAATAATTCTAGCTCGATTAAACAGGGTCTGTACCAGGCTATGCTTATAATGAATGAATAGGTGCAAAGCTATTTAAATTCTGGTATTGGCCTGTCCATGTTCCCTTTCAATAGACAGATCTTTTGATGGTGCCACTCTGTCAATGTTGAATTAATATTTCTAAGAAGGATAAGGTGTCATTATGTTCTTGGTCAACAAAGAAATGTTCTTGTGGGCTTGGTTTATGATGGAGTGGAATGATTCAGCCTGTTGCCTGGTCACTAGGATGAATAATATATCATCCACATACCAGCACTATTGAACTAGTAGCCGGGAAGGTTAACCCGGTCAACAAATGCCTGCAGAAGTCGGATGTGTCGGCCTGACGGCGCAAGAACGCAGCTCTGCTGTAAACAGGCACAACGCAGTCACATCCGGAAAAAAAATCCGGATGAACGCAGAAGAAGAAGAAGAAGAACTAGTAGTAGTAGGCCTCTTTCAGTCCTGAAGGATTATAAAGTTGTGCCGCTGGGGAGGTACCTGACAGCACCGCTGGTGAATGTATAATCCAATGCGGGAGTGACAATCTCTGTCACAGTTTCCGCATTTGTAAGACGAGGCTGGTCCCGCAGTAAGTGACTGCATTTTATGCCTGTGCCTCCTATCCTCAGTTTGTTGGATCAGATTGCACTCAAAGAGCACCAGTCCGTTTTGCACGTCTTATCTCCAGGAACATCTGTCTGTTGCAACTCTTTCCCATGTGTTTGGATCTATACCAAGAGTTTTCATATCTTGTTTACACACATTCCTATTTTGCATTTGGGGTCTTCCAGTTGGTCTCTTCCCTGTGGCTAGTTCTTCTTATAGGAGATCTTTGGGAATATGTTCATGCGCCATTCGAGAAACATGGCCCAGCCACCGGAGGCGTCCCTGCTTGAGGAGGGTGTGCACTGTGGTAATATCTGCTCTTTCAAGCATGTGTTTGTTTGTTATGTGGTCTTTCCACAATATGTCCAGGATACTCTCAGACATCTCATATTGAAGGAATTCAAGCTATAGAACTAGGTCCTAAATATTTGAGGCTCTCTGTGTTTCTGAGTGCACCATAAAGACATCTGCAAGAATGGGACCATAAAGTTGGGGATGAGCCCCGTGGCATGACTAACTGTGCAGTCATCTCATTGATGAATTTACTATCTACAAGTGATTGAATCTCTTTCCTCGTGTTTGCTTCCTATTCCTCAGGGTTGCTGGCTTTAGATCTAAGTAAAATTTGGTTGGATGTGATAATATGTCTTCAATTTTGTTGAAAGCATCACAAATGTGCTTCCTGAGATGGTTGTTGTGAATAACTTTGATTGCCAGATTAACTTAACAATGATTGCCTGGAAGAGGCTAATGAATATAGAGCATTATATACAACTATCAGAAAGAGACAATAGCGTCCTTTAGTATTGTAATGAGAAGAGAAGCGTGGGAAAACATTGTGACGACTGGACAGATCAGAGGGGCAAGACCATGATCATGGGCAGACCGAGAGAGATGATGCTGGATGGAGTGTAGGGAGACATTGAGAAATATTATCAGCAGAGTTGATCCTGAATAGGGACTGAACGAACGAACAAACAAACTTTATTTTAAAAGGGTAACAAATTGGGCACGCAGGCCCATCTTACATTCAGCCGTTTCGATCACTCATCTTTCATTCATCAAATGTGCATGTTACATTTACATAGGGAAAAAAACATTGTCAAATGGATTTTGTAAGCATAAACAATGCATATTACGCATGGTACATTCACATGGGGAAAATAACATTGTCAAATGAAAGTTGTGAACATAAACAGTGCATATTGCAATGTTGTGAGACACATCCCCCATCCACCCTCACACCCCGCAGCCACTCACACATCCCTCAGCCACCCACACACACATACCTCCATGCACTCACACAGACTCAGGAAAACATACATGCCGCCACCCACCCACTGATCCCCCACCCACACATACATCCCCCACCCATCCCATAACCGACACGCACACACCCACCCACATATTCTCCACCACTCACCCACACACCCAACAAAACACACATCACAAAACCACACACACATACCCCTGTCAACCCACACATCCCGCACCAATCCACACATACATCCTGCACCCTCACAACCGAGAGATGAGGAGATACATGAGCACCTATGGTAGTTAGCAGGGCACATGATGATGATGCAGTCTCATATGTTTCTTCAGATTACAAGTCCGAGTAAAAGAAGCACCACAATCATCACACGTGTAAGGTATCTCTATTGTACAGTATGTGTTTTCTTGTGAGTCTTCATGTGGCCAGCTTGAGTAAAAGAAGCATCACAATCATCACATTTGTAAGGTTTCTCTCATGTGTGTCTTCTCTTGTGGACCTTCAGATTTCCAGCTTGAGTAAAAGAAGCACCACAATCATCACATTTGTAAGGTTTCTCTCCTGTATGTGTTCTCTTGTGGACCTTAAGATTGCCAGTTTCAGCAAAAGAAGCATCACAATAATCACACTTGTAAGGTTTCTCTCCTGTATGTGTTCTCTTGTGCTTCTTCAGACTGCCAGTTTCAGCAAAAGAAGCACCGCAATAATCACACTTGTAAGGTTTCTCTCCTGTATGTGTTCCCTTGTGGTATCTCAAACTACTAGCATGAGTGAAAGAAGCACCACAAACATCACAATTGTAAGGTCTCTCTCCTGTATGTGTTTCCTTGTGGTATCTCAAACTACTACCATGAGTAAAAGAAGCACCACAAACATCACACTTGTAAGGTCTCTCTCCTGTATGTGTTTCCTTGTGTATCCTCAAACTACTAGCTATGAGTAAAAGAAGCACCACAAACATCACACTTGTAAGGTTTCTCTCCTGTATGTGATCTTCTATGCTCTTTCAGAATGTAAGCATAAGCATAAGATGCACCACAATCATCACATTTGTAAGGTTTCTCTCCTGTATGTCTTCTCTTGTGAGTCTTCAGATTGCCAGCTTGAGTAAAGGAAGCACCACAAACATTACACTTGTAAGGTTTCTCGCCTGTATGTGTTCTCTTGTGGTATTTCAAACTGTTAGAGTGTGTAAAAGCAGCACCACAAACATCACATTTGTAAGGTTTCTCTCCTGTATGTGTTCTCTTGTGAGTCTTCAGATTGCCAGCTTGAGTAAAGGAAGCGCCACAAACATTACACTTGTAAGGATTCTCGCCTGCATGTGTTCTCTTGTGGTATTTCAAACTGTCAGAGTGAGTAAAAGCAGCACCACAATTATCACATTTGTAAGGTTTCTCTCCTGTATGTGCTCTCTTGTGAGTCTTTAGACTGCCAGCTTGAGTAAAAGCAGCACCACAATCATCACACTTGTAAGGTTTCTCTCCTGTATGTGTTCTCTTGTGGTATTTCAAACTGTTAGAGAGAGTAAAAGCAGCACCACAATCATCACACATGTAAGGCTTCTCTCCTGTATGTGTTCTCTTATGTCTCTTCAGACTGCAAGTTTTAGCAAAAGAAGCACCACAATCATCACATTTGTAAGGTTTCTCTCCTGTGTGTGATCTTTTATGGTCTTTCTGATTGGAAGCATAAGCAAAAGAAACACCACAATCATCACACTTGTAAGGTTTCTCTCCTGTATGTATTCTTTTGTGATACATGTTCTTTAGGTCTGTGGAAACATTTGGACTAGAAACATCAGACACCCCTCCTGTGTGAGTTCTTTGTGAGCTACAACTGACATATTCTTTATTTTGCTGTTGACAATTCTCAATAGCCAGAGATAGTTTATTGTTTGTATCAATCAAGGAAGGCACACTTTCTGACATTTGACAACAATTGTCATGTTTTACTGATGCCTTACTACTGTTCTCAACCATTCTTGATTCTGAGTTGTGTTCTGTCATTTCTTGAACGATGCCACCCCCAGCTATGTCTAACATTTTACTGAAGCTGTCACTTCCTGTCCTCACACAGAACATCCTGATAGTTCTTGTTTCACAACCTTCATGTCCATGCTGTCATATGTCCACTTGTGTGAATGCTCTTGTATGGAGAGGTAAGGACTACTTGGAGACCATGAATGTGTTTCTGAAACACACCAAAGTAAATAATTAATAGCCTCATGAATATACCAGGTATTGAACAGATGTGTAATCAAGCAGACAAACATTGCAGCTATAGACTATCAACTTAAAATCAACAAAAGATGGAGAAGAAAAATGATTAATGTGCTCATGTATAATTCCCTCCCCTCATTCTCTTTCCCTCGATCTTGCCAGTTGTCACCAAGTTCTTCAATCTATATCTTCTCATAACGTAACCAACAAATTGTGATTGTCTACGTCTAATTTCTCTAATCACTTTACTGTTTTCATTCGTTTCTTGTAGGACTTGGTCATTGGTTTTTCTGTCTGTCCAAAGTATTCTTTGCATTTTCCCCAGAAACCACATTTCCACAGCCATCAGATGTATTTCAGCTTGTCTGCTCATTGTCCATGCTTCACATCCATTCAAAAGCACAAGTTCTATGTTGTACCTCTACACACTCTTTCTCGTAGCAATTGACATCTTTTTATTGGTCAGTATGTTTTTCATCTTGCAAAAGGATACCTTTGCCATGGCAATTCTTGTTCTAATCTCTACAAGGCATACCCATCAGATGTTAAAACTGTCCCTAGATAATTGTACCGATTCACTTGTTTCTTCCCAGTGACGACCATAATCTGTGTCTTCTTACAGTTTAATTCTAACTCCAGTTGTTAACTGTGTGCAACAACCGCATCTACTAAATGCTGCAGATCCTACTCATTGTCTGCAATCAATGCTGTATCATCTCCTAACAATTACAGATACAGACCCTACACTGACTTTGAAGGTTTGATTGCTTTGTTAACCAAGCTTAATGTGATTGATTCAGAGTTTTAAAAACAAAAACAGTGTAGAGAATGTATTTCATACATTGCCTCATATCTTCATGAAGATTTGATATTGAAATAAAGGAAAACCATATGTCACTATCTTACTTGATGGAGATGCAGACAGATCTGATGATGAGGGGCTGATACTATACATTCATTTGATCAGAGAAGGGAAAGTGGAGGAGACATTTTTTTCTATTGTGCCATTGGAAGATGCTACTTTAAAGCTCTAGAGACATGTGAATAACAGTGTTCTCACAGTGATATATTTGACAGGGCCTGCAATAAAGGACGTGTAATGGCTCATTTCAAAATGTATAGCTTTATCTGAGATTGATTCATATTTTTCTTACCCTGTGTTAAAATTTAAAAAATATGCTGGATCCTGAGAAAAAGGGCTAGCTCCTGAATCACGTTTAAATTTTCCATCTCTGTCGCCTTTTCTACTTTGTCACAGCTTCTTTGTAATTCCACTTCCCTACTGCTTGTTTTCAGTACCCACACTTGTATAATATTTATATCTTTTTTTGTTTCCGTGTTTCCATCCTGTTTCAGGATATTGTGGTCAACACCAGCATCTTTCAGCTGTATGTTGATTCCTAGGCTAGATTATGCTCATCAGCATGCCACGACTTTCTGAGCGACCAGTTCAATATTCTCATAAATCACTGGCGCGACTCGAACCACTTCTAATTCTCGTGTGCGCACGTCAACCACGAGAGTATTCGGGGTTAACAGAGAAAGCTGCTAACCCCTCGGCCAGGGAGCCGGCATTTATTTCTCTTGGTTCTTTCAATTCGACAATAACACCTATCTTATTTAATCAAATAACCATTAACTGATTTAACTGTTTCCTCATCAAACATTAGTCCTACTTATTTTCATACATTTTACCTCCTGAACAAGTAATTGTGTTTTTGTCTGTTATTCCTTTACCAGATCTCCTCATCTCATCTCCCTCACGGAAACTGAGGCAATCAAGATAGCAACAGAGAAATTATTAAATACCAGCCATGGTAAACAACCTGTGGTGCTATTGACAGATGCAAAATCAGTACTCGACGTGCTCCTGTCTGGGAAATTGCCAGTACTAAGGATACTATTTTCTGAACTTAGCAGTCAGCGTAAGGTCACCATACAGTGGATACCATCTCACTGTGGAATACCTGGAAACAACAGAGTTGATCGATTGGCTAAGGATGGAGCAAAAGAAAAACAGCCTGATGTGCCCACCAAAAGAAAAGAATGATCAAATCAGTCAGAAAGCCACCAAAACCTGCTCAAGATGACTACCACATTATGGACAGACCAGAAAATTGGTTATTATGTGCCTCAGAACAGGACACAATAGATTACGCAACCACATGTATACAAAATTCAAGATTGGTGAATCAGCCATGTGCACATGTGGATTGGCGTCGCAGACAGCAGAGCACATACTCCAAGACTGCCCAAATTACATGTCTAGGCAAACCTTCTGGCCTACAGAGACGCCAGTGGAAGATAAACTCTATGGATTGCTGAATGAACTAATAGAGACAGTTAAATTCATACAAGAGACTGAACAGGCGGACAGATTGGCTGGCTCTGCAAAACTTGGTGGAATACTGATGCATGACAAGGCAGACGAGGGCTTGATCCCCGCTGATATATTGCAAAAACCCTTACAGAATTACTCCCGCTAACTATGGCCTCTGTTGCAATGATGATAGGGGGCGCCGTTGTCAATGCTCTCACATTTACGGGTGGCAACTACCTCTTTTCCAAGCTAGGGCATGCGGACGCCCATGAAGAAATAAGGCGGCATGATGAGGCTACAGGCGTCCCAGGCTGAGTGGACAAGAATGAGAACCTTGCAGCTAGGACTGGCTCAACGAGGAGCTACAGTGCGAAGGCCATGCCATTCACTCTTTCCAAGATGTTGACCAGGCCATGCAGGGAATACAGCCTGATCTCCGGCAAACTGTGTAGAGCACCTCGAGCCTGAACCTCGTCTGGAGGATTTCTACGCGCCTTCTGAGCCGCAGAAAGACAGCGAGATCACTTTCATCGTTCTTGGGTTGGCAGCAACGAGTATTGCTTATAAATTGCTTTAGAGATTGGTCGCTGTTACTGCTATTGTTACAAAGTAACAAATGAAACATCTGGAGGACATCTACTACAGCCCCCCAGGGCTATTAGAAAGGCTTGGCGGCCATTAAGAAGCTCGCTACTGCAGCTAATGTTTCAGAGGATGTTGCCCGGGAGTGGCTCAAGAAGCAAGCTATTTTTCAGATCTATCTATCCGTCCCTCGTTATATTCCGCGGCCATCTATTGATGTAGACAGACCAAATGCCGTCCATCAGGCTGACTTGCTCTACCTACCACATGACCGGGTTGGTCGTAAGACATTTAAGTATGCCTTGACGGTTGTGGATGATGCCTTACGGTTTAAAGAAGCTGAGCCTTTGACCGATAAGAGCAATGAAGGGGCGGCTTTGGCCCTTGAGCGAATTTACAAACATGGGCTACTCAAATGGCCACAGCTTCTGCAGATTGACCCAGGGTGCGAGTTTATAGGTGCCGTGAGCCAGCTGGCCATGAAGCATATGACACAGATACGTCGTGGAGAAGCTGAGAATCATCGGCAGCAGGCGATCGTCAAGTGGTTCAACCACACTCTGGCAGAGAGACTGTTTGGTGCCTAATACGCCCAAGAGCTACTATTAGCAGCCCGAGGGTCCTCGGAACATTCAGCTGAATGGGTTCGGGTTCTTCCTCAGGTGGTCGCTGTGACTGATGATGAGGTGACTCGTTTGACAGGCCGGAAGCTGGTTGATGCTATTAAGGACACTTCTGTATCCCATACGCAGGCCGCTCCAGCTCACTGCACTATCGGCCTCAAGGAACCTATGATTTCAGCCAACTCTCTAGTCAGGTATGTCTATTCAGCGGGCGAGCTCGAAGGGGGTCGGCGCCGGGCAACTGATCCTCCGTGGTCACTGACTTTGCACAGGATTCACCATATCACCCAGCAAGAGGGTCAGCCCACTCTTTACTACCTGGTGGATGGGCCGGCTCGCGGATTAGTGTGCGAGGAACTGCTTGTCGTGCCTCCTGACACACAGCTACCCCCTAGCCAGATTTTAAGAGCTTGATATGCCTATAGACCCTTGTGGTAACACTGTCAGTGCAAATCCAATTCTTTGTGTCCACTGGGCTCAGGGATGTTTTATTCATCTCATAGACTCCAATTTGGTGGTCCATGCTTCATATGTGTGCTTGTATTCTCAACCACCCGGGCCATCCCTTTGGCTTTCTTGATGTTGGTGGCTTCTAGGATTGAGTACATCTTCGGTCTGAGGCCGACGAACTCGGCTATGGAGCGGCTGCTGCATTCATCTTTGAATTTACCGACCACCTTTTTGTTCACTCTCGAATAGTTGGGGTGGTCTTGCGGGTAATCCGAGAAATCATACCAGTCAGGGTGGGCTTCTATGTTGACGTACACATTGCCAGTCTCCACCTGGAATAGAAGAGAGTCAGTGTCGGTGTAGCAAAGCTGTACTCTATTACTATATTGCGGTTTAAGCTTGTTGTACCAGAAGCTGTACATGAGGTGCTTGGATAGGTCCAGGATGGCCTGCCCGCAATAGACTGGTTTGTTTAGCTGGACTCTGGTCATGGTGCTGTGCACCGCAATCAGTTCGCTGTCAAAGATTCTATGCGATTCAAAGTTGGGGCTGGCAATTAATTTTCAGAGCCGGTTGGCCTCGGTGTCCCTAGTTAGGTCGACTCTGATGCGTTTACAGAATTCTCCATGCTCTTCCCAAAGACCGCATTGTTCATCAGCTTGAATAAGTCTTTCTCGAATTCCAACTTGGCGTGGGTTCATAGAGCTGTGTTCATTTCTATGTAGGGCTTCATCCATTGGGTCTGATTGAACTTGATGGCTCGGTGGATCTGGGTGACCTCTATACCGAGGCTGTAATAGAGTTTGAGATTGCGGTAGTGGACGACGTATCGCTCCTTGTTGTAGAGGTGGGGGACCAGCTTTGTTTGCTCCGTGAACTTACCCCCTAGTTTGTTCTGAGCTCACGCTGATAGTCGTTCAACCAGGCCTCTGGGATATACATTGTTTCTAATGCTAGTGGGTAGTCACTATGGGCTTCATGCAGATGTGCCGGGTACTTCATATAAACCCCAACAAGCCATCCCTCTGAGGCACTGTCGGGGGTGTTCAGTACCTCCTCGAGAGTCGGATTAATCCATCGGAACCCACTGGTAGGGAGGTATTCCATCACTGCCCAACCATACAGGTTATTCACATCGAGGTACATGATCCATGATTTAGGGGCCTTGGGATTATAATCTAGGGTCTTGGGGTTGTTGGCCTTTGCATACTGCTTTGAGACCATGGCCACACCCCCTCAAAGACCCTTCTCAACGAAGAGGTGCATGTCCTGATCAGTCAGGAGCTCGAGCTGAACCTCGTCTTTTTCAGGAGTGCGTCCCGTGCCAGACCAGGCAAACTGATGTAATGGGCTGGGTCGAGCCTATACACCCGCATGCAGGTGTCCCGGAATGCCACAAAGATGTCGGCCAGTAAGAGGACATTTGTTTTCAAGTATAAGTCGTGGTAGTCTCCAAGCACTTTGCAGCCGAGCTCCCACCACACTTTTTGAGCATGGGCATACTCGGCGTCACTGAGCTTGCTGTAGAAGGCCTCTATGGGTGGCAGGTGTTCTTCACCAAATCGCTCGATGCTGTCTATGTATTTGTAGAGGTATACGTCCTTACAGAGGAGTTGTGTGTGGCACTCGTGCCTTTTGTTTAGTGTGGCCCTGTTTTTTTTAGTTTTTAGTCGATGGATCAACATCACGGCACACGGGTGTAAGCCATAAGTGCTCTGTTCTCCTCCTAACTCAAACCTGAGTTGGAGAAACTCAGCTCAGTGCACAAACTCCATAGCACCGGCAAGGATCCTGAAATAGTGTTTCAGTGTGGCCCTGAACTTGCTTATTACCGTTGCCCAGGGGGTGCGCTTCTGTGTATCACATGTCTCACATCTTGAGACTATGTCATCACCACCGCGCGTTAGAGCCATTGGTTTACCAAAGCTTGTGCGTGACAACTCACTGAGGTTCCCCCACTAGTGTGTCTAGGAAGCTGTTCATGAACTGTAGGCTGTCAATGAATTGCAGCTGTCCAATTGTGAAGGATGCGTACTTCTCTATGTTGTTTGCTATGCATGTGATCGTTGTGTTGTGTACCTTCAGCATACCACCCACTCTTCTTGTACATGGTTCTCTTTTCCCAATCTAGCTTGCTAGCTGCCTACATAATAAGGTGGGAGTCGTGTCCTCTTAGATTGTGGAAGACTACTGGCACCCTCAGCTTGTCTTTGAAGATGTGCCATGTCATATTACAGGCATTGTGGGCTGCGCCTCGGTATTTACCGGTAATGTGGCAGTAGTCTCTCACCTTATCATCCCATAGTGGCTCTTCACAGATATGGCAGGTCATGGCCGTGGCGAAGTCTTCGCGGTCTTTTTCACCCTGCACCATCAGAGCTGGTCGATGCAACTTACTGTGGATGGTGGCCAGCTCTAGCCCCATACGTCGGAGGAATTCGTCGGCAGCGTCCTCTCCCCGATATATGACTGGGCCTGTGATGAGGCCATGAGAGCGTACAGTGGTGTAGCTGAAGCCACAGGTGGTTGCTTGGTGAGTAGACGCGTGTTGCTCTGGCTTGGGTCCATTGCTGCTCCCTGTACTGGAACGTTTAGCATCTAAAAGTCTGCGTATATGATGTATGGCACCCTCATGTCTTTGGTAGGCCTTGAATTTCATGGTGTTGTTTCCTTCCTCAAGCATAACATTCACTTGACATGCTGTGTTAATGCCTTGGCAGAGTGGTTCAAGCTGATTCAAGAGATTCTGGGTGGAGTATACATGGAGGCAGTTGACACATGGATACTTCTTACCCTTGTGTTTGCTGTTTTTGTATAGCAGGCGCTCCATATTCTTGATCCAGACATTGTGCCTATTCTCACCCTTACTCAGGAGCATAAGGTTGATTTGGTTTCGCTTGCTGACGAAGCGTCTGCTGACTTTCGTCTCTGTGGCGAAGTGGTCAAGCCGTTTGACTCGTGCTCCGAAGGTTGTGGGTTCGATTCCGGGCCGCACCCTTCGGTTTACGAGTTAAATGTTTCTGAGACTCCTGTGGGTCATTGCTAAAAGCTACGGAGTTTGTGCTTTGTGCGACGCTTTCCGTGCTGCGGAAAGAGACCGGGCCATATGGGATAAAACCCAGTGCAATGAAGTTGACCCTGTCGACTTTTAAGCGACTTTTTGTTGTTGACGGATTCCCGGAGTATCACTGGTCCATTGTCCCACCCAAAGACGATGGCTATGGTGGGATTTTGGTTCTCAAATTTGCTGATGCTGGTCAGCTGCACTGGGAATGCTATGCCTTCAAAGTTTAGCTCACCCAGGTGGTTTCTGTAATGGTACACTTTGACTACATTGTCGGGCACTGGGTAGAGGGCTGACAGAATGGCCCATTCAAAGCAGCGGTTGTCCTCATTCTTCACATTCACCACCGTGCATCGTGGGATAACCTTGGGGGTCTCAATGTAACTAGAGCCTTGGAATGGTTGGTATCGTGAAAGGTCGAGCTGCACACACTCATCATAACTCCACTCCGAACCCTGTTCGGTGAAGCACTCATGGTCTGTGAATATCTTAGCTCTAGCCTGGTCCAGCCCCTCATCAATATCCCCCTCATGCAGTACTTCATGGTTCCTACTTCCATGGTATGCGGTCGCTGTTATTCTTTCACCTTCTGGAGTGGTGCAGTAGTATTTTAGGTGAGGACACAAGTACATTTTAACACTACTATACATCCCTAGCACTTCCTGTACCAACCTCTTTGTGGCTGGTCTCATAGCTTCGTGAAATAACTCTGGGTTGTCGTACTCGGTGCCCTCTGGGATGACCACTTCATAGTTCCTCAAGCCCCAAGCAGCCTCCTGTTTGAGTTTGTATTCTAGCACATTGTGGAAGAACACCTCCTCCTCCTCCTCTGCGATGTCTTGAATGGGCCACTGGAGCTCTATGCGGCGCAGACAGGTCGGCTTCATGCTCGGCATGGTGCTGCCACTCAGCACGGTGCTCAGCTTCGTGCTGGCACTCGGCTTCGCGCTCTGCGCGGGGCTCAAGGCAGCCATTTAGAAATCTCAGGGTGATGGTAATCTCTGCTTCGAGTTGCTCCCCACGTAGTTGGGGGGTTCGCTCGAGCAAGTAGGCACTAACCCACTCACATGCTCTGGTTATTTCTACCTCAAGAACGGCTTTCCTCCTCCCACTGTATGGCATCCCATACTCGCACGCTTGCTGTTATAGCTGTCTAAGCGAAGGCATTGTTAGGATATATAATTCAACGGCCTCTAAGAGACAGATGCATATAGTACATTGGAGGTTTCACCTCTCTCTAAATGAATTGACTGATGCACAAGTTTGATTTGTCTCCTCTTCATCAGGGTCTATAGGGGCTACCCACGACTTTTTTGTAGGGAATTAACTTAATGTTGATGTCTTTTTCAAACTTCCTGACTAGTTTCTGCAGAATTTCTTTTCTTGGGCAGTGTGCTCTGGAACCCTGGGGTGGGGCCCCACCGGGGTACCCTGCATGTTTTAGTATGACCTTGGGGGAGGGCGTTGTTTTGGATTCCCAAGGCTCTCATACACCCCAGATCCAAAAGCCCCTCTTTCCAACCTACTTCGCCCCTCAATCAGCATAGTTTCATCACTAAACTTGCTCGAATTGTGGTTGAAAAACAGATATTCTGTGAAGATGTGGCTTTGTGAATTGGAAACACACATTCACATAGGGTCATGGCAGCTGCGCATATTGATCAGACTACTCAAAACATGCAATTTGAACTACTAAAGTTAAAGTGAATACAATTTTAAAGATTAATAATACTTTATTTGTATACTTGTACTATTTTTTAATCATTTAACATGACGGAACATATTTTTGAAGTCAGTTTTCATATGACCTTTTGAGACAATCTCGCACGCACAGACTGGTGGTGAAGGTAATGGACACACTGGAGAGTTCCAAAAAGTATGGGGAACATCAGAAATCGTAACTCGTTTCACCTTCACAAAAATGTGAATATCTTCACTTAGAATTGACATACAGTGAGGTACCATTAGAGTTTGTTTTCAAGGTCTATCTACTGTGGTGGTCTCATTAGTAAATACTCAAATTTAAAATCATGATGGGACCTGCTACTATCTATCTGTGGTCGTCTCATTGGTAAATACCCAATTTGAAAATCATTATCAGAATTCCTACCACTTGACTATATGTTGTGTTTTGTGAATGCGTTTGTTTGCTGATGAAGGCTAATCGCCGCAATGTCCTGTATGTGTCATAATTCTAGAGAGTTCTATCGTGCCATGGACCAGAAATGAAAATGTAAGTGATGTACGGAGCCAGCCCGCAATGATTCACCGTGTCCACAAAAATCGCTATTTAAAGACCATGCATTCTTTCAACGTCATTCATTCATTCAAATCTCATGTGACAATAACACACGTCATCCTGAGTTTTCCAGGAAAGGTTTGCCTAATATTCCGTGCACAGCGATTGGTTGAAATCATCGTGACCTTTTATATAAATAAAACTATATTTCATACTAAACGTAATTATTTTTTGTTTGGCACTCGTAACAGAAACGCATTAAGTGCAGATGGATTTTCGAATTCTGCATACAAGATTACATATATTTGGAGAGGTTCATCACAAAACTTGCTTTACTTGTGGATGAAAACAAAATTTTCTGCGAAGACGTGCCTTTGTGAATGGGGAAACACATGCAGCTGCCATGCATACGCATATCGATCGTACTGGCATGTACACTTTCACTTTGCAACACACAAAACGTGCAATTTGAACTACCAAAGTTACAGAAAATACAAGTTTAAAGATTAATAATAATTTATTAGTATACATGTACTATTTTTAATCACTTAACATGATGGAACATATTTTTGAAGACATTTTTATAATCCGCCTATGACCCGTTAGTTGAGACAACCTCGCACGCAGAGAAATATGGAAATGGACATACTGAACAGTAATTAAATGTTTTCTGCCGCTTTCAATAGAAAACCATCGATTGTAGATGGATTTTCGACTTCTGCATCCAAATTTTGCAGTTTCTACAATGATGTTACGACCGTAAGTGCCTTTGTGAATGGGAAACCCAAAATGGCGGTCAGTGTTTGACTATATTACAAATCTGTGTGGTGTAATCATTGTATCCTCAATGGCATAGTTGTAAGCATCCCGCCTGTCACACGGGAGACCGGGGTTCTAATCCCCGGTGGGTAGTTTTGTTTTTTTTTATTTTATTTTTCAAAACTTTATTAGGTGATATAATAAAACATATTAACCATTACGAACTAAAATATTATATAGAAGTCAGAAAGTGGAAGTTTCTGAACCATATATCATTGACTCGAAGTTACCACAGTGCTGACTGTGATACAGATCATTCTTTGGTTGTTGCAAGGGTTAGACTGAGACCAAAGAGAATCTACACAGCTAAACACAAATCTAGCCCCAGGATTAATATTATTAACACTCATGATCCTGAAAAGTGCTTTCAGTTTCAACAGCCACTTGAAGACGCTTTCACTAATACACCAGCAAATTGTACAGTAAATGAAAAGTGGGGTCAACTTAAGGAAACTTTATAAAACTGCCGTAGGGGTTTACAGCACTGTGGATCATAAGAGGCAGGACTGGTTTGCGGCAAACAGCGAGACTCTGCAGCCCTTGATTGATAAGAAGATAGCTCTCTTAAGAAACAAGGAAAGACCAACGCGTAACACTCTGAGTGAGCTAAGGCAAGCTAGGAAGGATGTGCAAAAGGCTGCCAGGCAGTGTGCAAATGATTATTGGATCAAGTTATGTGAGTCCATTCAAATCGCAAGTGATAAGGGAAACATAAGAAGCATGTATGAAGGAATAAAGAAAGCCTGTGGTCCAGTGATCAAAAGAAGTGCACCATTGAAAACCTTGACTGGAGAAATCATCACTGATAAGAAACAGCAGATGGACAGATGGGTAGAGCACTATTTGGAGCTTTACTCAAGTGAGACCAAACTAGCGGATGATGCCCTCAACGCCATAGAGGCTCTACCAACTCTTGACCACCTGGACACACTTCCCACCATAACAGAAGTTAAGTTTGCTATAAATGAACTTGCATCTAGCAAGGCTCCAGGTAAGGATGGGATTCCAATACAGGTTATCAGGAGTGGTCAAGACACACTCACTCTACAGATCCACCAGCAAATAGAACTATGCTGTCGAGAAGGACAAGTCCCACAGGATTTCAAAGATTCAAGCATCATAACACTGTACAAGAACTCGGGCGATCGGAGCGACTGCAACAACTATAGGAGTATCTCACTTCTGTGTATTGTTGGAAAAGTATTTGCCAGAATTGTTCTGCACAGACTTCAAGTCCTAGGAGATCAAGTCTACCCCGAATCACAGTGTGGCTTTCAACAGAACCGGTCTAAAATTGATATGATATTCTCATTGCGACAAATGCAAGAAAAATGCCATGAACAGAATCAACCACTGTTTATTGCCTTCATCGACCTCACAAAGGCATTTGATTTGGTCAATCATGAGGGTCTGTTCAAGGCACTAAAGAAGATTGGCTGCCCACCAACTCTTCTGTCCATTGTGGAATCGTTCCACACAAGCATGAAGGGTATAATCAAGTTTGATGGTGCAACTTCTGAAGAGTTTGAAATCAAGAGTGGAGTTATGCAAGGTTGTGTACTAGCTCCCACCCTCTTTGGAATATACTTTTCACTTCTACTGAAATATGCCTTTCATGATCAGGATGGTGGTATATACATTCACTCACGCTCAGATGGCAGCCTCTACAATGCTCAGAGATTGAAGGCCAAGACCAAAATTAGGAGGGTCCTGATTAGAGAGTTGCTTGTTGCAGATGATGCTGCAGTTATGACCCACTCTGTAGATCTTCTTCTTCTTTCGTTCGCTTGAAATATGTCTATATCTGCAATGTCGTCTCTTGCATTAATTGAACTGTTTTTTTCAGTTCACACAGTGGTCCATAGAGTTTATCTTCCACTGTCGTCTCTCTAGGCCAGAAGGTTTGCCTAGATATGTTATATTTTGGGCAGTCTTGGAGTATGTGCTCTGCTGTCTGCGACGCCAATCCACATGTGCACATGGCTGTTTCACCAATCTTGAATTTTGTATACATGTGGTTGCGTAATCTATTGTGTCCTGTTCTGAGGCGCAGAATAATGACTTGTTCTGGTCTGTCCATAATGTGGTAGTCATCTTGAGCAGGTTTTGGTGGCTTTCTGACTGATTTGATCATTCTTTTCTTTTGGTGGTATGTAACGGGCACATCAGGCTGTTCCTCTTTGGCTCCTTCCTTAGCCAATTGATCAGCTCTGTCGTTTCCGGGTACTCCACAGTGGGATGGTATCCACTGTATGGTGACTTTATGCTGACTGCTAAGTTCAGAAAGTAGTGCCCTTAGTACTGGCAATTTCCCAGAGAGGAGCGCCTCGAGTACTGATTTTGCATCTGTTAGTAGCACCACAGGTTGAGTACCATTGCTGTTATTTAGTAATTTCTCTGTTGCTATCTTGATTGCCTCAATTTCGGCATCATAGTTATGGCAGTACTTTCCTGTCGGTACTCTGGCTGTGTCCCTCGTATTATTTGGGTATTCTATGTACACTCCCGCTCCTCCATTTCGAACAGCATTTTGTGCTGACCCATCTGTGTAGACTTGGATCCAGAGGTCCTGTGGGTATTCTTCATCAAGGAAGCTGAGAGTGGCTGTTCTGCGCTGCACACTGTTCTGTTCTTCCTTGTCAAATATTCCTCTCACTTTTGTCTGGATTTGTAACGATAGTCTATGCTCATCTTTCCATGGAGTTCGCTCTGGAATAGTTGTTAGGGGGATACCAACTGTGGGCAGATCAGTGGTTTCTCTGCAGAGTCGTTTGGCCTGGTGGATAAAACTACTTCTTTTCAACCGCCCCATAGCTAGGTTTTCAAATCTGTTCTTCATAGGGTGGCCTGGCAAGCTGAGGAACTTTTCTGCTTGTATTAGCGTTTTCGTATCTCTGCGCTCACTCAGTGCCTGTGTCCTCCCCATCTTCTCCATTTCCACTATAGGGGTTGATCTCATCCCTCCTGTGGTGACTCTAAGTGCTTGATTTTGCACCTTGTCCAGCTCTTGTAGTGTGGTATTTGATGCTGAACACCACGCAGTTGACCCATATTCCAGGTGTGGTCGTATGCTCTGTTGGTAAACTTTGCTAAGTATTTTCGTACTGGCTCCCCATGTGGTTCCACTTAGCTTTCTCAGGATGGCTATTTTCCTTCTGGCTTTTGCTACTGCTTTGTTGATGTGCTTTCTCCATGTCAGCTTGCCATCAAATGTTACTCCAAGGTATGTTGGTTCTTTATCTTCTCTTAGGGGTGTTCCATTTATCTGGATGATCCCTGCCTTTTGTTTTGGAGAGAGGGTAAATAGGGTTGTGCTGCACTTGTCAGTGTTTATGCTGACACACCATCTATTTGCCCATGCAGCAAATGTATCTACAGCTCTTTGTAGCAATCTGGTGGCCACTGATGCATATTCATTTGTGCTCCATAGAACCAGGTCATCGGCGTACATTGCCGCTTTAATTCCATGCGGTAGGTGAGCAACAAGATCATTGATGAAGATTAGAAAAAGTGTGGGGGACAAGACTCCGCCCTGGGGGACACCGTGACGCAGTAGTACTTTCTTGCTCTTGAGTCCGTCTATCTGTACTCGGGCTCTTCTGTTGTGCAAGTATGCTTTCACCCATTTGTACATTCTTCCATTGACTTTGCAGTTTCTCAGTTTCTTCATCAGACCTTCTTTCCAGACTTTGTCAAAGGCTTTCTTCAGATCTATCCATGCCGCAAGCACCAGCTTCTTCTCTTGGAATGCATCCTAAATTTCTTGAGAGAGGTAGGTTGTCTGATCTTCCGTAGAGTAGCACTGCCTAAAGCCAGCCTGCTGTGGCACAAGGATGTTTTTACTTTCAATGTACGACTGCAGTCTGTGATTGATGATGCGCTCCAGTGTTTTGCAGAGACAGCTGGTGAGGCTAATTGGTCTGTAGCTAGAGGCAATGGAACCATCTTTCCCTGATTTTAGGAGGGGTATCATGATTGCTTCTCTCCAGGCTTGTGGAACACTGCCTAAGGTCCAGCTGTTATTGAAGATCTGCAACAGCTTTGTTTTGGCCTCTGTTCCTAGGTTCCTGATCATTTCATTGGAGATACCATCAGCTCCTGGTGACTTTCTCATTTTCAGTTTTGATATGGCTAGCTCCAGTTCGCTGATTGTGATGGGTGCCTCCAGAACCTCATGTACTATTTCCTTCTGTCCTGTATGTTGTCGTTTCTCTCGAATCTCTTGTTGTTTCTCTGGACTAATTTTGATATTGCTATCTTGTGCGAACGAGTCCGCAAAATGGTCAGCTGCTTGCTTTCTTGTTAAGATTTTTCCATCTTTATGTAGTGCAATTTTTGAGTTTCTCCCTGTGTCCTCGTCATTAAGCTGTTTTATTAGCTTCCACAGTTTCCTTGTGTCTCTTTCAAAGTTCAGAGACTCTGTTTTCTCCTGCCAGCTTTTCTGTCTAGCCTGCAGCTTCGCCCTTTGAAATTTGGCTTTTGCATGCTGGAATTTATTGTGGTGCTCTTGGCTGGGTGTGGCCTCTGCTTGCTTTCTACACACTTCAACATCATTATGCAACTGTTCCAGTTCACTACTCCAGTAGGGTTTATATTGTTTACGGGCTCCTCTTGGTACTGTTTCTCGTGCTGCCTGTAGTATGCATTTCCCAAACTCTTCAACTGCTTTATTTATGTCTTTCTCAGTGTTCAGGTTTCTAACTAGTATGCTGGTGAGATGCTTGTACATTGCCCAGTCTGCTTTCTTGTAGTTCCACCTCGAGAGGGTGCTGCTTTCACTTACAAGCTCATTTTCAACATTTAGAAAGACTGGCCGATGGTCACTGCCACCAAGCTGTAGATGAATTGCAATGTCTACTATCTGCATTCTCTAATGCTTGTTCTGAATTTGGTTTAACTATTAGCAAAAAAGAAGACACATTATGTCACAAGGTGCACATGGGGTACCATCAATCTTTATTGACGACGCCGAACTAGAGATAGTAGACCATTTTACATATCTAGGATCAGAGGTAAATAGCAAATTATCCCTAGATCAGGAAATCAACATCCGGATTGGTAAGGCAGCAACAACAATGAACAGGTTAAGAAAAAGAGTGTGGGAGAACAGGAAGCTTACTGCCAAAACAAAAGTCCTCGTCTATCAAGCCTGTGTCCTTAGTACTCTTCTTTATGGCAGTGAAACCTGGACAACTTACACCAAGAGAAACGTTTAAACAGCTTTCATATGCCTTGTCTGCGAAGAATTCTTGGTATTAAGTGGCAAGACAAAATCACAAATACTGAAGTATTGGAAAGATCAGGTTGTGTGACGGTTTATTCCATGCTCAGTCTTCGTAGACTTAGATGGATAGGACATGTTAGGAGGATGGATGATGGTAGAATACCAAAGGACATCTTTTTTGGTGAATTACAGATGGGTAAGAGATCTCAGGGTCGGCCTCTACTACGATACAAAGATGTGTGTAAGCGGGACATGATATATACAGGCATTGATAATGCACATTGGGAGCAAGTCGCGGCTGAACGTGTTGCATGGAGGGCAAACATCAGAAATGGAATAAAGACAAAGGAGAAAATTATTGCAGATGTCACACACCGAGCGTGTGAGACGTAAGATGGTGCATGATGGTGGAAATGACCACGTGTTCACATGCACCCACTGTGAACGGACATTTACAGCGCAAATTGGCCTTATCAGTCACATTCGCTACCGCCATAGGTAAAAGTTATTTTGCCTTTTTAAAGCACAAACTATCGTCTGTCAAGACGGCAAGGTGCCAATGTATTAACCATTACGAACTAAAATATTATATAGAAGTAAGAAAGTGGAATTTTGTGAATAAAGTGTGCTCTATGGATCTGTTGAAGCTGCCGGGGAGCGCATCCCCCAGAGGCAGTGGAATGAACGAGTGTCGGAATCGATGGATCCAATAGATGTCTTTGTTTAATGTGAATTTTAATTGCCATATAAAATATTGCCCCTGAATCAGCAAAGTTTCATCGCTAAACTTGCTCGAATTGTGGTTGAAAAACAGATTTTCTGCGAAGATGTGCCTTTGTGAATTGGAAACCCATGGGTCAAGGCGGCCGTGCATAATTTTGGCTAATTTTGTAACACTCAAAACGTGCTATTTGAACTACTAAAGTTAAAGTGAACACAATTTTAAAGATTAATAATAATTTATTTGTATACTTGTACTGTTTTGTAATCATTTAACATCTTCTTCTTCTTCAGCGTTCCGAGCCATTGAGGTTCTTTGCTGCAGATACAATCCGTCTCCATTCGTCTCTCAGGTGGACCTTCTCTTGCCAGTCGTTGATTCCAAGTGCTTGTAGGTCTGTATATGTATTATCTCTCCACCACCTTCTAGGTCTACCTCGGGGTCTACGGTCATTTATTTCCTGAGTGTAAGCGAGTTTTGTTTCCCTATTATCTTCCATTCTTTCTATATGCCCCAGCCATTGTAGTCTATTAGCCTTCATGATACCAGTGATTAGCGGGGACTTAAACAGATCATAAATGTCTTTGTTACTTCTTCTTTTCCACTCTCCACTTTGTGTATCCCTAATGGGTCCAAAGATGCGTCTTAAAATTTTGTTCTCAAAGGTTTGTAACAAGGCTTTGTCTCCTTTCGTTGTACTCCAGGTTTCAGAGCCATACAGCACAACTGGTCTGATCAGTGTTTTGTATATTGTGATTTTGGTGTTACGAGATAGCACCTTTGATTTTAGTAGATGTTGTAGTGCATAGTATATCTTATTTCCAGAGTTGATTCTAGTTTGTATTTCTTCCCTTATCATGTTGGAGCAGTTGAAGATTGTACCCAGGTATTTGTATGTTTCCGTTCTTTTAATGGTCATATTATCTATTTGTATGTGGCCAGAGTTTTTAGCCATTCCGTCTCTTGAAATTACCATATATTCTGTCTTATCTTGGTTGATAACCAGCCCCATCTGTTTGGCTTTTCCCTTTAAGTGAGTCAATATTTCCAATGTCTTTTGTTCACTTTGCCCTATAATATCTATATCATCTGCATAACCAAGCAGCTTGGATGTTCCTCCAATATCACATTCCTCCTTTACCTTCCTCACAACTTTCTCTAGAGCCAGATTGAAGAGTAGCGACGATAGTGCATCACCCTGTTTCAAGCCAGATGTTATTTGGAAGGGATCTGATTTCCTTCCTTTATATGTTACTATATTATAAGTATCTTCCATGCATAGTCTGGTCAAATCATTTAACATGACGGAACATATTTTTGAAGTCAGTTTTCATATGACCGTTTGAGACAATCTCGCACGCACAGACACGCACAGATCGCTGGTGGAGGTAATGGACACACTGGAGAGCTTGAAAACCATATGAGGAACATGAGAAATCGTAACTTACTTCACCTTCACAAAAATGTGAATATCTTCACTTAGAATTGGCATACAGACATCATTGAGGTACCATTAGATTTTGTTTTTTAAGGCCTATGGCTATCTACTGTGGAGGTCTCATTAGTAAATATTCAAATTTAAAATCATGATGGGACACTAGTAATTCTGTTATGTAAAGCTGCACTACTTTGTGTCATTTATTATAGCATGAACTATCACTATAAAGTATTGAAATATATTCTTATTTATATAAAAGGTTACGATGATTTCAACCAATCGCTGTGCACGGAATATTAGGCATACCATTCCTGGAAAGCCCAGGATGATGTGTGTTATTGTCACGTGAGATCTGAATGAATGAATGACGTCGAAAGAATGCATGGTCGTAACTAGTGAACTGGGAGACATGGTGAATCATGCTGGAATGACTCCGTATATCACTTCCGTTTTAATTTCGGGTAATGGCACGATGGAACTGTCTATTTTTTATTTTATGACAGTTTACCACTGAGTGGGTAGTGTAAGATGTTTAGTAGTTTGTTTAGTCATTTGATCAACATCACGGCACATGGTTTAACCCATAAGTGCTCCGTTTTCCTCCTAACTCAAACCTGAGTCTTGAGAAACTCAGCTCAATGCACGAACTCTGTTTGCACGAACTCTGTTGCATCGGAGAGGATACTGAAATATTTTGGGTATATTTTTAACTCGAAATTTTGCCCAGGCAGCGCTGTTAGGCTACTCTTATTCGATTTCCAACTGCCAAGGGATTTTTCACGTGCGCAACAATACACACGGGCGTCCGATATCACTACCCAGAGACCAGGGGACATTTTATTACTGGAAGTCCACATGGATTTTTTTAATAAATCCCGGTCTTCACCGGGGCCTGAACCCGGGACCTCCAGCACCCGGGCGGACACCATACCTCGAGACCACTCAGCCCAGCCAGATTCAGGTAGTGTAAGAATATGAATAAGATGCGGCCCATATCGGCCCAAAGCGCATAATAATTGTACATCATTACAATCAGCGTTACAGGGTGACAGACTGTAGTAACCCAATACTTACCATCAACAAATCTCTCAGATGTAGGCCTGTATCCAGCATTGACAATTAGCAAACTGAACGTACACCGACATTCCTCATAGGGTAGCCATCTTTAACGCAATAAATGATGTCGGTATAAAAGTTATCGGTGGCCACAAGTAGCACCGAAACAATTATATTATAATTCGGCAATTCATATATACAATTCAACGCAATACTCTCCCGTGTTGAATGTGCACAATAAGACACAAACAAGTTGTCTGGCAAACTACTGAGCGTAATCTTGCCTAATATATCAACAGCAGCTGAAAAATGCTGGTGTTGACTGCGACGTCCTGTAAGGGATATGAAACATTTTTTTAAAAAGTTATCTGGGCAGTGTGTTCTCGGAGGATGAGAGACTAAAATAGCTGATAGAAAAATAGAATGGAGAATACAGAAAGCAAACAACGTCCAACTATCAAACGGCACCAATCATAAATCATGCATGCGTTGTTAGTTGCACAAACTCCGCCGTGATGCAAGCACGACGTGAGGCTTCTGATCAACAGAAGAGAGTCCCCTCGCCTTTCGGTCCCTTTACCCTCTCAGGGGGCGGGCCCGTCTGTGCTAATACTTCCCGAAGTGTTTCTCCTCTCGTGTGTATTCACCATCGAGACATTTTTTATCGTCTATTTTCCATATCAACATCGCTAAGCGTGTCTACGCAGAAGCCATCCCACCCTCGGAGGGTGAACACTGGGCACCCGGTGCATCTACCAGCGTTGACACTGCACCGTAACTGACCGCGGGAAAGCCAGCTTCATCAGAAGGAGAAGAAGGAAGTAGAACCGGCATTTGGCCTCAATCTTCCACTTCAACTTGGTGGATGGCTATGACAGTCATGAAATTTGTATTAACATCTAAAGCAGGGGTTCCCAACTATGTCCCGCACCCCTAGAAAACATTTAGTACGTTCTCGCACCCCCTACAAAAGTATTTAGTATGTTCTAACACCACCGCCTCTTTTTTTGGACATGATTAAGGATTAATAGTCTGTGAGAAAAGTAAAAAACAGAAATCAATAAATAAATGTATAAAAATGCAGTTTCAGTTCTACATATATGAAAGTCACGCATATGTATAAAATTTTCCCCAACTTACAAATTAGTTGTATTTGTAATTATTCTACTGAATGTAGAAACTAAATTCAAACAGATTTGTATACGGTTTTCAAAGCATCTTGATTTAAAATCATAGTTTTATTAAATTGAAAATGTTATGTAACATCTTACATCCACCCCGTTTTCTGTATTTCAGTATTGTTACGTTGGGTAAGTTACGAAAGAGTCGTTGTCTATTTCCCTGCTGGTTAAGTTTCGCACCTCCTGAAATGCTATCTCTCACCCCCTGGGGGTGTTGGCACCATTGGTTGGGAACCCCTGATCTAGAGAGATTCGGCACTGAAAAACATCTGATGGCTGTGGAAATGTGGTTTCTGAGGAAAATGCAAAGAATACCATGGACAGACAGAAAAACCAATGAACAAGTCCTTCAAGAAACAAATGAAGATCGTAAACTGATTAGAGTCATTAGACGTAGACAGTCAAACATTTTTAGGCATGTTATGACAAGAAATGACTTGGAGAACTTGGTGACAACTGGCAAGATCGAAGGGAAGAGACCAAGGGGAAGACAGAGAAGTAAATACCTGGATGGCTTGGCCACATGGCATGGTTGAGACAGGAACTCGGAGCTGATCCACGACTCTGGTGATCGAGTGAGGTGGCAAAACATGACCGCCCACACTTATTGGAATGGCATATGATGGATGGATGGACCTATGTCGCAAAACGACAGATAATGGCTGTAACCGTAACAGATGGCTCAGCGCCCAAAAGTGTTTATACGCGTGCTTACTGAGCGACTCATGAACATGTTGATCGTGCGTCAAAGTGTTTTCCTGCAGCGAGGCGATGTCATCATTTGGAGGCGACAGGTTCGAATCCCGGTAGGTAACTATAGCTTTCAATTGTTATGTTGTCTAGTGCGTCCTTCGGTCTGTACATCACTATTACCATCAATCAAGTTAGAATGGGATGACTGAAAGCGTACGTCATTATCATAACTGTATATGTATGGTTTTGTTTCATTAACGCATATGACATAACACTAACAAACGGCAACGCTCTGTAATATACACAAACAAAGAAACACGCATTGCACCTTGTAAATATACATTGCTTTGTATGAAATAAACGTTTAAAAAAAAAAAAAGTGTGTGTGTTGCATGTATTTGCACGCGCATGTGTACGAGTGTGTGTTTGTGTGTGTGTGTGTGTGTGTGTGCGCGCGTTTACATGCACTATGCCATAAATGTCATAATATAACTGTATATATGTATGTATTTGCTTTGTTCACACATGTGACACCTAACACTAACAAACGGCAACGCTCTGTAATATACACAAACAAAAGAAACACACATTACACCTTGTAAATATACATTGATTTGTATGAAATAAACGTTAAAAAACAAAATTTAAGTTACTGTGCGCCAGGAGCTGGGCGAAACCACGCCGGGTCAGATAGATAGACAGACAGACAGATAGTCGGGAACGGAAGCTTATTTGACTACTTATATGAATTAAATGACATGCTCCCCATCAGGGACTGGGTGAAGCCGGGCCGGGTCAGACAGACAGACAGGTAGACAGACAGACAGTCGGGAACGGGAGAGCTTATATGACTACATATATGAATTAAATGAGATGCTCCCCACCAGGGACTGGGTGAAGCCGGGCCGGGACAGACAGACAGACAGATAGACAGACAAACAGATAGTCGGGAACGGGAGAGCTTATATAACTACATATATGAATTAAATGAGATGCTCCCCACCAGGGACTGGGTGAAGCCGGGCCGGGTCAGATAGATAGACAGACAGATAGTCGGGAACAGGAGAGCTTATATGACTACTTATATGAATTAAATGAGATGCTCCCCACCAGGGACTGGGTGAAGCCGGGCCGGGTCAGCCAGACAGACAGACAGACAGACAGACAGACAGACAGACAAACAAACAAGCAGACAGACAGACTGATAGATAAATAGATCCCCTCCAGGGCCTGGGCGAAGCCGGGCCGGGTCAGCTAGTATCATATAAATGTTGGCCGAAGCCCAACCTCCATACTAGGGCGGAAGTCGTCTGACGAAAGCCGCACTCAGCATCAAGGACAGAAACAGGGGTGGAGGACCCCAGGGGAAGAGCCGGCTTCCCACTTAAACGTTGACTTCTGCTGGGATTCCATTTAATAGCAGTCACCGGACAGTTGGTTTTAAACGTTGACTTATGTTGGGATTCCATTTAATAGCAGTCACAAGTCAGTTGGACTTAAATGGTGACTTCTGCTGGGATTACATTTAGTAGTAGTCACCGATCAGTTGGACTTAAATGGTGACTTCTGCTGGGATTCCATTTAATAGTAGTCACCGGTCAGTTGGACTTAAATGGTGACTTCTGCTGGGATTCCATTTAGTAGTAGTCACCGATCAGTTGGATTTAAACGTTGACTTCTGCTGGGATTCCATTTAGTAGCAGTCACCGGACAGTTGGACTTAAATGGTGACTTCTGCTAGGATTCCATTTAGTAGCAGTCACCGGTCAGTTGGACTTAAATGGTGACTTCTGCTGGGATTCCATTTAATAGCAGTCACCAGTCAGTTGGACTTAAATGGTGACTTCTGCTAGGATTCCATTTAATAGCAGTCACCAGTCAGTTGGACTTAAATGGTGACTTCTGCTGGGATTCCATTTAGTAGCAGTCACCGGACAGTTGGACTTAAATGGTGACTTCTGCTGGGATTCCATTTAGTAGCAGTCACCGGACAGTTGGACTTAAATGGTGACTTCTGCTGGGATTCCATTTAATAGCAGTCACCAGTCAGTTGGACTTAAATGGTGACTTCTGCTGGGATTCCATTTAATAGCAGTCACCGGTCTGTTAGACTTAAATGGTGACTTCTGTTGGGATTCCATTTAATAGCAGTCACCGGTCTGTTAGACTTAAATGGTGACTTCTGTTGGGATTCCATTTAAAAGCAGTCACCAGTCAGTTGGACTTAAAGGGTGACTTCTGCTGGGATTCCATTTAATAGCAGTCACCGGTCAGTTGGACTTAAATGGTGACTTCTGCTGGGATTCCATTTAATAGTAGTCAACGGTCAGTTGGACTTAAATGGTGACTTCTGCTGGGATTCCATTTAATAGCAGTCACCGGCCAGTTGGACTTAAATAGTGACTTCTGCTGGGATTCCATTTAATAGCAGTCACCAGTCATTTGGACTTAAATGCTGACTTCTGCTGGGATTCCATTTAATAGCAGTCACCAGTCAGTTGGACTTAAATGGTGACTTCTGCTGGGATTCCATTTAATAGCAGTCACCAGTCAGTTGGACTTAAATGGTGACTTCTGCTGGGATTCCATTTAATAGCAGTCACCGGGCAGTTGGACTTAAATGGTGACTTCTGCTGGGATTCCATTTAGTAGCAGTCACCAGTCAGTTGGACTTAAATGGTGACTTCTCGTTCAGAAAGTAATGCCAAATAAAATATTGAGCCTAACATTGCCTTACGTTGGGGTTAATTGAATGTACTGCAAAGGACACCCATATAAGACCATATTATAGGGTAAGGTAGAAGGCAAGCGAGCAAAAGGTAGACAACTATACAAATGGGAAGACAATATCAAGAGATGGACGAACAGCGGTGCCACATAGCGGCCACGCGCCACCAAATAGAAAGGGATATTCCCAGACAAGTCACAAAACTAGATGACCATATGAGAAACTAAGGCCGATGTGGACCACGTCATAACACGGCAGCGGAGACGCTTGGAGAGAGGACATCAGGACAGCTGTGTTTTTCTATGGGCTCCGTGTTGGCGAGGATAGGATTTGGTTTGGCGCAATCTTCTTAGTGAGCGAGGAAATCGTCTGTTGTCTCACATTCATACAGTGATGGGATCGGGACAGGAATAACCCTTAGACGAGTTAAACGCGGCTGGTAAATCCTTGGGAAAAGAGCGACCTTCCGGAAGCAATGGCAGAATTCGGGAACTGAGTCTGTATAACTGTATAACCGCCCGTCCCCGTCTTCAGGGGCAGGTTATCATCTGGAGTAGCGTTCTTTGTTGTTCTGCGAGAGCATGTAATAAATGCCTGAAATTGCCGTCGGCTGGTTTGCGTCTGTTTCATCAAGGTGAGCGCTGTTTAGTATTTTGTTGTTGAGTACGAACAACTTTATATCTTGGAGTTGAGATGCGTCGGCATGTGTCAAGACAATGTGGGGTCTCTGATCCAGAAAGCATTGTGTGGATGTAAACAACGAAGATTCCCGCCATATCGCTAAGTAAACAAAGAATGCACACCAGGATCAATTCCTGAAGCACGATGCAGCACCAAGATCGCTTGTTACGCGCCAACATGGCAGTTGCCGGAAGATTATAAATTATGCCAACATACTTATTGTTTGACGATAATAAATTTGCAGGTAAACTGACTAAGTAATTGTAATTAAACTAGTCCTTCATGAGTGCACACCTTAGCTCAAAATAACGCCCCACGCAACACGGAACGAAAAGCGCAGGAAGATCCGGTTGTCAAAATGTCGACACAAACAGTGGAACATTTCAGAAATCAGTGAAAGTAATTTATGATGTATTATTCTGAGAATACCTGTATAAGGTAAGAAGAACATTAGATTATACATTAATGTATCTGGTTATTGGACACACACAAGAGCTGACGTGTCGAAATATATACAAATAATTACAAATGCCACAAGATTACAACATTTGCGCGTCACAGAAAGAACTGCACACATTATACACGCACCATTAGAAACATAACGATGATGGAAACACTACGGCCTACAACCGCTTGAATATTATACGCACATTGAGTTGTCTGGGGAAATGATATACACAGTTGACACGACACACTGGACACTTGAACACATTTTATGCACAACAGTCAACGAAGAAAATGACACCGAACATGAACATATTTACTGCCGACACTCTATCAAAAATGCATTATCGGCGCAAAGAACAGTTGCTACTAACATTATTTGTTCTACATTTCTTTAAACATTGACACCCGAGGACGGGGGATGTTGAAGGAATATATACAACATTATGAAAATTAAGTTGACACAGTACGCCATGATGTAAGTAATTTTCAACAACGATCCTCACTGAATCTTCACTACTGTCACATACGAGCATTGAACTTCACAAATGTTACACAGTATCACTTCATTACTTTAAACTTTACTTTCATGGGAAACTGCAACATATATTTCTGAATTACAACATGGATACACATCGTCATTACACCTCAACATGCAGGAAAGGAAATCTAACACGTGTTCACTTACTTGATTTGAAGTCGAAGCATACAAAAAGACTTTTAATGTCACATAGTACCCAATTGTACAAGGTATTTAATCGATAACGATTCACATTGGGACAGTTATATTGATTATATCGGGACATTAAAGGACATTATACACATCACCTTGTCAGGATACTACACATCTACATCAAGATACTACTGGACACTACACTGCACCTGAAACGCATCGAGACGTTACATGTTCCTCAAGACTCTGACGCCAGGACATACGTACACTATCACACAGATTGACAACTACCATTTTTCATCGTGATACCAGACACAGTCAGCTTGTTCACGTATCGGACTTTATGTACCAGAACTGCGGTTCTTCAGCTTGCGGTAGAGAAGGAAGCTAGACAACTTCAAGCTATACGTGAGAAGGAGGAAATACAACGTGAGAAGGAGGAACGACAGGAAAGACTGACAGCAGAAAAGGAAACCAAACAACTTCAGATGGCTCTTGAGAGAGAACTGAAGGAAAAAGAGATAGGTTTGGAACGCGAACGAATGGAGGCTAGAGAAAAAGAAATAGCTTTGGAACGCGAACGAATGGAGGCTAGAGAAAAAGAAATAGCTTTTGGAACGTGAACGAATGGTGGCTAGGGAAAAAGAGTTAATTATGGAAATGCAAATAAAAGAAAAACAAATGGCTGCAGAGGCAGAATTGAAGATAAAACAGATGGCTGCAGAGGCGGAACTTAAGGAGAAACAATTGGCTTTTGATAAGAAAAGACTGGCTACAGAGACACTCTGGAAGGACAAGGAGGTGGAAGGTAACCTAAAGGTCAAGACTCTAGAGATGGAACGTGAAGCTGAAATCGAGCGAGAGAAAATGCTTGCTAAACAGAACGATCCTGTGAAAAAGTACCAAGGTTTATTCAGGAATTTTCAACAAGGTGATTCAGTTAGTTCATGGATAACCAATTTTGAAGTGCTCTTAAAGTACTACAAGGTACCGGAGAAGGACGTACCAATTCTATTTCACCGTCACCTCGCGTTAGAGCCGTTAAAAGTGATAGAGTTAATTCCTTAGGATTTGCGTACAAACTACAAATATATGCGCGATCGTGTGCTATCACATTTTTCTTTGGATGAATCTGGTTTACGAACTAAGTTTAAAACATTTACACCGAAATCGAATCAAACATTCCTTGATTTCGCTTCTGAAATGTCTTCTAGCTTTGACAAGTGGTGTAAGGCTGCTGATATTAATGCTAATTATGAAAAAGTTAGAGACTTAATTATCAGAGATAGACTGTTAACTGCGATACCAGAACCTATGTCAGTATTTCTTATGGAAAATAAATGTAAGAGTTTAAGTGAGATGGAAACTAAAGGTGAATCTTATTTCAATGCACATAGGGATATTTTTGCTAACTGTGCACAACCTGAATTAGTGATAGGATCAAGTGCAAAATTTCAAAGAGGAAACGGTAAGTTTAGAAAGTTTAGTAGTGGTAGCAATAGAAATAGTCCTTACAATAGAGAAGGCGATAGACCAAGGAAAGGCCAATTTACCAGATGCCAGTATTGTAGATTATCGCATGGAAACTTAGAGATGTGTGATAAACATCCAGGTTATACCGCATATCTGAAAGACATTACGACAAAGAAGAGAAATAAGTATGACTCTTTTAAAAGAAGCATAACATGTTTCTCATGTCGGGCGTATGGACATACTAGCAGGTCTTGTCCAATGAGAAATTCCTGGAAAGAAGCGAGTATCGCATATGTGTTGTCTAGTTGTAGTAGCGATTCAGATGATCTAGAGGACACACACGCAACCATTATAGAGTCATACAATAACAAAACAGGTAAAGAAGCTCATAATAGTGATGATGACCTTACATCAGCCAACAAGAGACATATTCACGAAGCGAATGCAGCATACACTCGTCAAGGTACTCTGACGATACACCAAGAGTGGGTTAATGGTTTACCAACAACCTGTTTTAAAGACACAGGGTCTGATATTACAGGGTGTTAATCACAAATTCATAAAAGAAAGTGATTATACAGGTAAAAGTATTGAGTGCAGAACATTTGGAGGTACAATAGAAATGTACAAAACCTCATGGGTCAGCATAAAATGCCCAGACTATAAAGGTAGAGTGTGCGCAGCAGTACTATCAAACCCATGTGCTGGGTTGATAATTGGTAACATCGCTGATGTCAAAGATTACGCTCAAACTATAGGATGCATACCTGATGTGATACTCACAACACAAACCCACGTATCACAAGAAGAAGGAATTACACATTCATTAAAAGTGCAACTGACTGGTAATAACAACAGTGTGACACACAAAAATGGAACAAAATTTAAACACAATGGTTACAAACAACAGATGAAATTGGATATTGTAACTATATTTATTATAAACATGTTGAGTTGGCTTAAATTGACCTTATCTCAGGTTACATCCATAGTCACAAACACAGCCTCACAAACAAAGGCATATATTGATGATATTGGGAATACAAATACAGTCATTCAATCACTCAAGAAAATTGACACACAAGTCAATAATAACAAACAAAATTACAATGCATTGATTAATGCGTACTTTATTTGCTTGGCTTGTTTCTGCTACAAATTATTCAAATATACTTTATTGTCATTATATATACGAGTGAAAATTATGACAGTGTTCAATTCAACAAAGTTGAAAAGTACAAATATTAGCAGACATAGAATACAGAAACACCATAAGTATAGAAGAAAGAATGAGAGAAAGAAAGTGAATAAAACAAAGAATAAATAAAGAAAAACAAAATGGGATGAATATGAAAGTATTAAGTTCATATCAACACATAATACACTACAGACACATTAGGGCTTATGTCTTATTACTTAGTTATGTCAGGTGTCACTGATATAAATATATACTTTTCAGAGGTGTTCACACTATCTCATATTTCCACACTCAGTTGTGTGAAAATATTTTAGTTCTCTATTCTTCGGATAATTGTTCTTAACTATATCTTTATTAGAAGAATTAATACTATTAGTAAGTGTTAGTAGTGACATTACATTATTTATCCTTATTGAATCAGAATATTATATTATATTTCTGATTGATTTTCCTTGAAGTCATGAATATTTGAAATATATGATTTTTTACAAGTCTATATCTATATTGATGAGTTCTTAGAATTGTAAGACTATGAATTTGACATCTGTCACATTCCAGGAAAGGATAATAATCTTGCGGACATTCTCAGTCGATTATAGGAAAGACAGATCTTTGTTATAAGTTAATTAGTTGTATGTTATTGTTCTGTTCCTTTCATAAATTATTAAGTTGATAAGATATATGCACATAGCGCCTTATTGGAGAATCAATGTTATAACAATCTAATTTATAGGAAAATTATTATTACAAATAGAATGGAGGCGAATAGATACATTTGTGACTAATTTTTCATTCACGACAGAATCAGCGTGAGGATGAAAATGATCAGACTACACGTGATGAGTGCTTGGGACATGGTATATTCGGTGATCAAATTACCAAGTATTTCGTTGTGAACTTAACTGTCTTTATTCTATATGGTGATAGTTTATTAATAAGTTGTTCATTATTTTATGGTTGGATTTAAATAATACTTAGAAAATAATTACCATTGGGGATTGGTTAATTCGACGATATTAATGATTGATTTTTATTTGCATTAAGAAGGTTGTGTATTATTAATTAATATTATGGTATATGGATCACTTCAAGAAGAGCCAAAGAATAATATACAATCAGAAAAGGATTGATGAAAAAAAAAGTTTCAAAGTGGAAAGCAGATAAGGCTACCCTACCCATAAAGATGAGTTAGAAAAAGAAACGGTTATATGGTACGAGAACAACAACAAGGATCAACTACAACTAACATGGTTACTGGGAAAAACTTCATTATTACCCTCGTCCGAAACTCATGGTAATACCTAGAGCTAGGACACACTTGTCATTAGGACAAGGTAGGGACTAATATGTTTATTAGTTGGTCTGATTTCCCATGATCAGCCACACGACGTCCAACGGAGGGATTGGACAGGTGGGCGTGCCCGTTATGTAGCTTTATTTTTTTTTTTTTTTGAGGGTTGGTAACGTGGTAGATCCTAGAACTATGTGGTTGTGGGTTAAGAAAAATTATGGTCATAGTTGTACATATCATATATACATATTTAGAGGAGAAAAAAATGATATATCATTTTTTTTAATCGGGGAGGGGGCATTATGCCACATAGCGGCACGCGCCACTGTTTGGAAACTGGGTTTTCCCAGAAAGTAGATGACCACAGGAGAAACTAAGGCCGATGTGGACCACGTCATAACACGGCAACGGAGACGCTTGGAGAGAGGACATCAGGACAGCGGTGTTTTTCTATGGGCTCCGTGTTGGAGAGGATAGGATCTGGTTTGGCGCAATCTTCTTAGTGAGCGAGGAAATCGTCTGTTGTCTCACATTCATACAGTGATGGGACCGGGACAGGAATAACCCTTAGACGAGTTAAACGCGGCTGGTAAATCCTTGGGAAAAGAGCGACCTTCCTGAAGCAATGGCAGAATTCGGGAACTGAGTCTGTATAACTGTATAACCGCCCGTCCCCGTCTTCAGGGGCAGGTTATCATATGGAGTAGCGTTCTTTGTTGTTCTGCGAGAGCATTTAATAAATGCCTGAAATTGCCGTCGGCTGGTTTGCGTCTGTTTCATCAAGGTGAGCGCTGTTTAGTATTTTGTTGTTGAGTACGAGCAACTTTATATCTTGGAGTTGAGATGCGTCGGTATGTGTCAAGACAAGCGGTCTGACAGAATGTATATTCAAGGTAAGAGTGGTTTAGATCCATTGCAGCCAACCTTCATTGTGGAGACGGAACTTGACTGACTGATTGATAAGATATGCGACTTTTTAAATAGTAGTAGTAGTAGTAGTAGTAGCAGCAGCAGCATCAGCAGCAGCAACCGTTGTTGTTGAAGCTGAATAGTCAGTGTCTGCTTGTATGTAATGGCCAATATTTTCTGATTCTTACATACACTCCATATTGAGTAGATAATTTGTGTGGCTCAGCTCATTCACACACACACACACACACACACACACACACACACACACACACACACACACACACACACACACACACACACACACAGTCAGAGAAGAAAACACACAAAAACAAGTCCATATTATGAAATTGTGTTCTTTATGAAATGCTCTAATAATTTACAAACAAATATGGGTTGTGTATTAATACCGCTGTAGCCTGGCTCTGGCTCCCACTAATCTTCAAACCAAATATCAAACCTTGTGTATGTTTGACTGTTACATGGCGAAGAGGTTACCGACGCAGTTTGTAATTCTGTATCAATCAATCAATCAAGTGCCATGGCGGAAAGCGTGGGCGGTCATGACTCGCCATTTCACTCGATCACCAGAGTCGTAGATCAGCTCAGTGTTCCTGTCTCGTCCATGCCATGTGGCCAAGCCATCCAGATATTTTCCTCTCGGTCTTCTTCTTGGTCTGTTCCCTTGGATCTTGCCAGTTGTCACTAAGTTCTCTAATACATTTCTTCTCATAACATGTCCAAAAAATTTTGACTGTCTACGTCTAATTTCTCTAATCAGCTTACGATGTTCATTTGTCTCCTGTAGTACTTGGTCATTGGTTTTTCTGTCTGTCCATGGTATTCTTTGCATTTTCCTCAGAAACCAAATTTCTGCAGCCGTCAGATGTTTTTCAGCTTGACTGCTCATTGTCCAAGTGTCACATCCATACAAAATAACAGGCTTTATGTATCCCCTCAACACTCTTTTTCTCGTTTCAACTGATGTCTTTTTATTGGTCAGTATGTTTTTCATCTTGCATACCGAGTTCAAAACACAGCTGCGGGCAATTTGGCAGCAGGCTGCCTTGGTTTTTTTTTTTTTTTTAAATGAAATAGTATGGGTGCTAGTCGTTCAGAAAACAATGGCAAACTACTCAACATAAACTTGCCAAGAGATCACAAACAGCAGAGAATGCAGGGGTTGACTGTGACGTCCTGTAAAGGATATGCAACTAGCTATTTTAGTATATGTTGGGTCGTCTGTATTTCTCCTATTTGATGCAGAGCAAGTGGTGCAGAGGGCACTTTAATATAATGATGATGATACACTGGGTATATGCATCGGTGAAGTATCAAAACAGCAAGGTGGTTGTTTATTTGTGGATGGAGAAGACATAAAGACAGTGTTATTTCTAGAGTTTTATTATTATCTTGAGAAGCAAAACAAATCAACAATAAATACCATATTGCTTTCATCCGTGGTGTAATATCGGTTGTTCTTTGATGAGTTCATACAAAAGTATCGATAAATTAACATTTCAAACAAAAGAATCAACAAATGATACATCTCAAAGAAAAATATTAAGAAATGATTCTTTTCAAACATAATTATTAACATATATCATCATCAAGTGCCATGCCGACTGGCGTAGGCGTTCATGACTCTCCACAGATCTCAGTCTTTGGTTTTCTGGATCAACTCTACCGTTGATATTCCTCCATGCCACCGTCGCAATCCATCCAGCATCATTTCTGTTGGTCTGCCTCTGCTCTCTTCCCCTCGATCTTTCCAGTTGTCACGATGTTCTCCAATGCCTCTCTTCTCATCACATGACCAAAAAATGTTGTTTGCCTCTTTCTTATTGTTGTATATAGTGTTCTAGTTTCATTAGCCTGTTTCAAGCATTCGTTGTTAGTTACTTTGGCAGTCCAAGGAATTCGCAACATTCGTCTCAGGAACCACATCTCTGTTGATTTCAATTTCTTCCTAATTTATTCATTTACATTCCAAATTATGATATATCAAACATGATTATCAATACATGATATGGTTAACACAATTATCAACACATGATATACCTAACATAAGTATCTAACAAATGATATAATTAACATAATTACCAACACATGATATATCTAACAACATTATCAGCACATGATATATCTAAAACAAATGATAATAAAAGATGCATTTCACACAAAAAAAACTGTTGATACAAACTTCCTGCTATACTGTATTCGCACTCATGCACATATTTCAACCCAAAAGTTACAGCAGCAGTTCCAGTGATTTCTGTAGCAACATATCATTAGATGATTACATACAATTTAACTTTTGCAATCCTAGTCAGATACAATTTTAGCGATTTATTTCCTTTTAACATATTCATGACAACAAACACCTTACTGGTTTAAAAACGTTAAAGGCTAACAAAACCCTTGTGATACTGAAACCTGACAAAGGGGGTGGTGCAGTACTGATGGACATGTCAGACTACCAGAGCAAAATGGAAGAAATATTATCGGATGAATCTAAATTCAGGGTTGATCAAGAAGTAAACAAGTCGGAGGACCTGGATGCAAAAATTAGGAAAGAGATCCAGTTACTTGTGAATGCGGGACTTATTAGTGAGACCACTGCAAAAACGCTCACACCGCGTGGCTCCCAAACTCCTCAGATGTATGGTCTACCCAAACTTCACAAACCTGGCATCCTGATAAGACAGATCCTGTCCATGGTTAACTCTACACAACACCGAATGGCGAGATGGCTAGCTGAAACTTTAAAGCCAGTATGATAGTCCTTCGATCCAAAAATACTCAGAGATACATTCGAACTGGTGGAATTATTGGATACTATAGACATAAATAATAAACACATGGCATCCATGAATATAGCCCCCATATTCACCAACGTTCCATTAGATGGCAGTGAATTAATAAATGAACGCATTAAAGACAAACAGGAATACCAACATCTATTCTGGAGAGGCTATTACTACTATGTACCGCCAACATACAATTAAATTTTCTAACAAAGTCATACAGCCATACTGACGGAGTGGCCATGGGGAGTCCTCTTAGTCCTATTCTAGCGGACATCTTCATGGCACATTTAGAAGAAAAGAGATCCCCAGACCGTAACAACTTGGTCGTCTACCGTCGTTATGTGGACAATATACTAATTATCACCACAGACGAGCTACAAGCAACGTCGTTCCAGGCCATAATGAACATGACGCATAAAAACATCTATCTATGGAACACGAACATAACGAAGCGTTGCCTTTCCTAGATATTCTAATGAGACGTAGAGCAGACGGCACAATTCAAAGATCGGTTATCGCAAAGAAACTTGGACTGGCCTAGTACGGACCCTGTTTGACCGTGCTAGGAAGATATGCACCCAGGACACACTGACAGAGGAATTTGAAACTCTGAAGAATGTCTTAAACCTGAATGGGTACACAACAGGATTTATAAAGCGCCACTGCCAACAGCCCAAACCAAAACCAGACAAAACTAGTCCCTAAACTCAAGGTATTCATCTAGCCAACATTTCGAGGGGATGACGTAATGCAACATCTACAAGACGGGCTCATTACAGAAATAGGCCGATTATTCTGTGCTGCAACTCCAGTTATTAGGTACAGAACCACACCAATTCCGACACCAGCAGTAAAAGAGCCTTCCCCCCTGTACGCCAAAAACAATTGTATTTACCAATTCACATGTAGGTGCCAGTCTACCTACATCGGTAGAATAGAGCGGCAGTTGAACAAAACAGTTGCTGAACACATACCTCAATGGATTGACAAGATACTACACACAGGCAATGGGAGCCTAGTGGGGCCGACACACCGGAAGCTTTCCGCTTCATCAATTGCTAGGCATATG
The DNA here is from genome assembly GCA_014155875.1 of Cepaea nemoralis. Classification (NCBI taxonomy): domain Eukaryota; kingdom Metazoa; phylum Mollusca; class Gastropoda; order Stylommatophora; family Helicidae; genus Cepaea; species Cepaea nemoralis. The sequence continues at coordinate 9,986 of JACEFZ010002804.1, read as the reverse complement.
CTGGAAAGTGGCCATGTGATTGATAGAGAGAAAAAGCAGCGGCTGCAGCAGGATATAACAATATGAAATGGAAACAAATAGGTATTTTAAATTCCTGCGAGAAAAAACGAACTAAACATTAACAAACGTTGCACATACCTTACAAGGAGATCCACGTGTCGCGAAATACAGGTGAAAAATCCGAAATCAGAAGCACTCAATAAATATAAAAATGAATAATAAAATAAGATAAAATACACACGAACGTATACAATACGACACACAGACGTTTCGATTCTAAGAATCTTTGTCAATGACAACACAGATAGCTGACGACAAAAACACAAACACACGACCTATCACTTATAGTGCACAACCTGATAATTCCACGTGGGGCAGAAAATGTGACTATGGCCAGCTGCGAAAACGCGTGGCGCAGAATTGAAAATGGGTTGCCAAAAAGGATTTGAGTAGCCAAAAATATGTGAACAGTCTGCTATGGAAACATAGAAATGTGGGGACAATTAAGTCTAGATATCGCGGGGGGGGGGGGGGGGGGGACAGCACGGTAATAGGTAGTGTAAACAATTGGGGAAGATGCCACAGTTATACTGTAGCGTCCACGACAGTATTAATTCCTGTCGGGTGGATGCATCCAGATTGTTAATTAGCTGGCATTCAATTCTAAGTCTGACACAGCTATTTGAGAAGCAGGGTTTAATGCTGTGACACATGCATCGTCGGCTCCATTGTGGTTGGAGGAATTGAAATGGTTGGGGACAGGTTTGTCAGCGCCCTGATTGATGTCTCTGAGGTGTTCTCTAAAACGATCCGCAAGACGTCTGCCCGTTTGGCCAATGTATTTCATGTCACATCGTTTGCAGATGATAACATAAATCAGATTGCGGGATGTGCAGGTGAAAGAATCTTTCAAGGTGAAGGTGCCTCGGGGAAATGCAATTTCTGGTGTCTGAACAACGTATGGGCATGTCAGACAGTTCCTACGATGGCATTTGAAGGTGCCCACGGATGAAATAACCGTGGGGAGGCGACTGTGCACAAGGTGGTCTCTGAGGCTCTGGTTACGGCGGAAAATTACCCTGGGGCCATTTGAGAATACCTCACGGGTGGTGGGATCAGATTCCAAGATGGACCAGTGTCTCAGGAAAATGTGCTTGATGGCATAGGCATGTGGATGGAAGGTGAGGTTAAGCTTGGGCTCATTGTTCTGAGGTCACGTATGCTTGGCGAGGGACATTTCCCGCGAGACCTGGGTTATGCGACAGAGAGCTGTCGACAAGACGGCCTCTGGGTAGGACCGTCTGCGGAAAAAGTCCAGCATATCGTGGGCTCTCTCGAGGAAGTCATTATCATCCTGACAGATGCGACGAAGGCGGAGTAGCTGGGAATATGGGATGAAATCTTTGCAGCTTTTGGGGTGGGATGAGCTGTACAGGAGGAAACCGTGAGCATCAGTAGGTTTATAGTACACGGAGGTCGTGAGGCCTGTAGAGGTTAACTTAATGGTGGTGTCAAGAAAATTGACAGAGGTGGTGGAAATTTCTGAGGTGAATTGGATCGATGGATGGAAGTTCTTGACATAATTAATGAACCGGTTCATTTCCGCCTCCGACATGTCAGTGAGACCTATGCCGTCATCGATGTAGCGTCGGTAAAAAGAAGGGAGAAGACCATCGTAGCTGAGTTCAATCTGGTGTTCCAGATGTCCCATAAATACACATGCGTAGCTGGGTCCCATTTTAGTGCCCATGGCAACACCACTGATTTGTTCAAAGTAGTGGCCATTGAACTCAAAGGAATTGTTGGTGGGGACCAATTCAGCGAGTCTCACAAGTGTGCGTGTAGGGATGGCTTGATCTGTGCGTTGATCCAGAAAGAACTGTAGCGCCCTGAGGCCATCAGCGTGAGGAATGGAGGTATAGAGGGAACATACATCTATTAGTTGATAGAGACAGTGCCTTTTGCATATTGTTTAACACACAAAATACTCGCTTGTTAGAGTTTGCAGAAGCAATAATGATTAATCTACACAAGCCAGTTTTGTGCAAACAGAAAGACACGTTAGTCAGTTTAAAATTACCATGGTAGACAATTGACATTACTGTGCAAACATGTGTACATTTCAGCTTGGAGGATTTATCTTGTTATTTTACTTTATGTTGTGTGAATTCTGCAGTATGTACCTGACGAGATCCAGCGAAACATGCCAGGTAATAAATCATGCAATCTATTGTTTGTGTCTTCGTTATTCAAATATTCATGACAACTGTCTAGGAAATAATTTCTTTCCTTTTAACTTATTCATGACAACTGTCTATGATAGAAGAAAGTAAGAAAAGTATATAATGTAGAGTGTAATTACCAAGTGTGTGGTGAGCTGACTTCTACAGAATGAATCAGGCTACTGATTTCTTCATCTGTGGGCTGACATCTCCCAACGAGGCCTAATCCCCCAAGCCCAGTCCTGTGTAGACATGTCCCCGGTTGGTTGGTTTGTGTTGTTACAGTTGTCTCCAGCCAGTCTCAGGCCAACCCTTCTCTCCCATCTCTTGCCACATGCACGGTAGCTTACAGGGTTAATGTTCTTGGCTTCCCCCACAGACCCTGGTAGGACTGTGACGAAACGGCAATTCATTTGTGCCTCGTCGGGCGAGATTCCACTTTATTCGGCGTTATCAGGGACTTTCCCGGTTATAATTAGATCGGGGATATCCCAGCAGGAATTTTCCATCTGGAAGGTTCGAGAAACACCAGGATTCGGATGACCAGGGTTGTTTAGCACAGCACCAACTTCACGTGCGGCTAGAACCTAGAATTCCAGTGTGGAAAATAGAGTTTCTCGTGGAGTTGACACACTTTGTGAAGCACTTATTTCTCGGGCGCATTCGTACGCACGAAGGAGAAATGCGGCTGTCACAGCTCATTCGCTTTCTACATCTCGTGTGAGAAGGTACTGCGTTTGTGTGGCAGTTGAAACCATTCCTTCAAACTCAACCAAGTTGCAGCTGACTGTCGAAATCTCACGGCCTGCTGGCTTAGACTGTAATTGAAGCTGATTGGACGCAGTTCACCGATTCAGGTACTAACTTTATTAATTAATTTAACGTTGTAAATTGAGCATAAATTGCGATCGTTCAGGGCTAATTAAATATGTGGGCGACTTTGCATCGCTAATGAAGTGACCGATCGATAAGCAAGTTGAGAACGAGGGCAGCGCACAGCTGTGTGTGTATTTGTGTTTACAAGGCGTCGTGAACCGCTGAGTTTTGTCAACTGCTTAGAAATAAGTCCGTTAAATCGGCAAATTGTGTTCAAATGTTATTGATTGATTACAGTTGGTAGTTGCATATACTATGTTTCCTGGACTGTAGTAGGGAACAGTAAACTGTTGTATAGAATGAACCTACTTTGATGTCAGTCAGTAATTACCACAAGCCGAGCGCTGAAATTAGACAGGTAAGTTGGTAGATGAAGAGTGAGTTAGTGAATCACTAATGTGATAGGGAAATAGAACACTTAGTGGTTAGTACTAAGAAGTAACGTAGCTATTTTGTGTGAGAACTAAATAGTGAATTCATTCGAGGAACTGGGAATTCACACGAAGGTAAGTTCTTCAGTGGTGCTAGAGAGATATACGATGTAGTTATCACGTATATACTAGGTCATGATGAGTACTCCTTCTATGAATAATGTACCGACCGCCGAAGTGGTTTGACGCGAGATAACACGGCGTTACAGTCGCGATGTACACATGCGTTCTTCATGCTATTCTTTCCTGTCCTGTTCCTATTCATACTTGCGTGGGTACGTCAGTGCTGATGTGAGGAATGTATGGAGGAACAAATGGAGGACGAATGAGATTCGGGGACGAATGGGATATGGGGGCTGCGTGTGAGTTATTCTTGTATGAGACTGGTATAACCAGGCCAGCCATGAAGTTCGGCCAAGGCCAAGGCTAATCCTCTTGGAAAGGCAGAACTGGAGAGAACCTTGAACATGCGGGGAGCATGTTTTTCATAGAAAGACTTCTTGACTCTAAGGAAGTCTAACAAGAAGAGTTTCGCTATAGAGTGGGCAGGAGGTCCCACTAGCGAAATGGAGTGTGTAGATGTTACATGGTCAAATATTGTTACTATATCCCAAGTGATGGTGCATTGATCGTTGTGTGTTTATGATTAGATGTATCATGTAAAGGGGGGGGGGGGTGGATCCAGGGACACCTTACCTTGATATTTAGTTCTTAACTCTTGAACTACAGAATGACTTAGCGACAACCTTTCTGTGAATAGGGATAGGTGAAACGTTAGATCAGACTCGCCATTCTTGATTCTCAATCTGTTTGACGGGCTGTTCTCTGAAGGGCCAGCTGACATTGGACTGAGCTTTATGCATTAATACTATCAACTTAGAGATGTTGCTCTACTTAGTTGAATAACTGGGTAGCAAGACTGAAGGTTGATTAGTCATGGATTTGATGCACATGAGCCAATGTTTGGGCTGAATACTTTCACCGATCGCTCTTACTTTCAGGTGTTGCCTGTTAGAACCAGCCTATGACTAAGTTGTTTGCAGGAAACCACTACGTGATCCATGGCGAAGGATCACTATACCTACCTACCACGCCTGGCTGTGCTACATTCTGAAAGAGGGAGAATCAACAGGCATGACTCATACTCACCATGTGATTCTAGAGCCCTGCAGCAACACTAGTGGAACTAGATGGTTTGTTTTTCCATATTAGAACTGTGATTAAGACTATTTCAGCAAAGGGTTCGTCTACCTGAGCAATCTTGCCGAGGTATACTGAAGATTGATGTACTAAGGAATTATGATGGCAGGCTCACTCCAGAGAGACTTACCAAGCAGGGGTAGGCAGAGCTCTGGGAGCTCATCAATTCCAAGTCAATGTGTTTCCGCCTAAACGTCGGAGAGTCCAGGCAGAGATTGACCCACACCAAGGGGCTGTAACTACGTTGGCACTAGTGTTCGGTCATGACTAGACCCACACCAGCTTGCGTATTTTATTACTAGAACTTCGTGATGGTAGACAGGTCAACTCATCCTTGTCCTTATGAACCTTGTGTGCTGAATATTAAATAGTTGTTACCAAATAATTCGAACAACCGAGCCATATAGAAATATAGACAATATGGTCTGTTACCAAGCTCAACCAGGTTTCAAGATTTATGTGATTGACTCCGAGGGAGTCTGAACATGAGTGACTTTGTAGTCTAGTGAACTCATCTACATGAACATTGGTGTATTTCTGGTGACGGTGTTGAACTAGTTGCAGTAATGATACATTGCCCAATCAGGGGTAAACGCTTCTACTACGGGACCATTAGATTGGTCATTTGTTACTTTTAGGAACATCCAGAGATCAACTGGGGTCACCTCAAGGAGGAGGGTCTCCTAACCAGGCTGTACGTCGAGAACTGTGAAAGGTGGTCACAGCGACTCATTGGGACAGTGCAGACGAGAAGTTCATTCAGCAGTCTGTGGTCCGAAGAGGTAGTTCCTCTGACATCTGATCTTAGCTCTGGGGACGGAGTGGTCTCCAAAGGTTCCAGTCATCAGTCTGGAAGAGAGCCGGGTGAGTGTCGGACCGACTGGACGGAACATCTGTCTCAAACCTGTACGTCAGCCTACTAATGATACAAGTAGCATTTCTGTCTCTGATTCTGTCTCTACCCTATCCTCTGCTATTGTAAATAGTTTATACTATCAGGGTGTTCATTTCCTACCTATTGTCTTCAACTTTGTTGATGTTGACTGATTCTTTGTACAGTGATTGAGTGTGGTCTCGGGCGATGCCTCAGTGTTCATTGTCCCAAGGGAGAAGGTAGATAGTGGGGGTCTAGAATCTGGAGGGGTTTGTAGACATAATTAAACCATTTGAGGTCAACCACAGAGAAAACAGTGTATCTACCTGTCCAACCCCTGAGGTTAGCATACACGGAAGTGCTAAGGACCCCTTGGGCTTGGTTAACTCTCAATACCCAAGGCGAACCTGTCACAAGGACACAGATGATACCAGGCACGTGTCTAAAATATGTTTGTAGGTCATCATGCAGCGGGACGTCACTCTCAACAAATGGTTAACTAGATTCTCAATCCTTTGTCAGTTCTCTTGCCTTGTGGACCTGAATGCCCGACATGTCTGCAGTGTCTTGTCTATTTATGTACTGATTGATACCTGCCTCATATTGTGCCGTCTATTTTGGTGCTGGTTGATCCCTGTCTTGTAAACCTGAAACTGTCTTATATCACTGTTCTTTACAAACCATTGTGATGTGTCATGTGGCTAAACTAGTTCAGTTTCTCAGTCACGATACTGTTTATGAGACAGTTTTCTTCAATGTTCAGATCGTTTAGAATGTCAGTATTTTATTATTGTTTCATGATATTCTAGGAACTTTTGTAGGTAACCAGTGCAATACATACAGTTTGGTTGTGTCTATTTGTCGATTTTAAAGTATTTTTGATGAAATGAAATAAAATTTGGTTGATTCTGAAAGCTCTAGGACTCTTAAATGATATGCATTTTTTTGTTGTGGCACCCACACCGCCGCTTGTTTTATTTCTAGTATGGGGAATAATGTGTCAAACGCTGCTGGGAACTGAGTATCCTCCGAGATAAGTGGACAGTACTGGAGTAGAGCAGAGCAGGGTACTCACTTGTCCTGACAGTTAGACATTGCTGTCAAAGGCAGAGGTAAATTACCTCAGTGTGGGTGTGGAAGGCAAGAGGAAAACACCACATTTCCCCTCAAAATCATGCAGAGTGATTTTGAAGTCAGTGACCAACATTAATGCCTGTTTTAGGACATCCTTTTCAATTATGGACTGTCACAAGTTACAGGTGACAGCAGACTGTCAACAGGCTACCGACTGCACAAGCTGAAAAGGCAGACCAAGAGAAATGATGGAAGGGAGAGGTGGCGTGCAGGAATATTATCAATAGAAGGGATCCAGAACACCAAGGGCCAAGCTCTGTGGTGATACAAGAACACCAACACCAATTGGTAGGACACAGGATGATGAAGGACAACCGCTTTCCCATGCAGCCACCACATAGTGTGCAGACAACAAGCAGCCACCACATAGTGTGCAGACAACAAGCAGCCACCACATAGTGTGCAGACAACAAGCTTCACCAAGCAGCCACCACATAGTGTGCAGACAACAAGCTTCACCAAGCAGTCACCACATAGTGTGCAGACAACAAGCAGCCACCACATAGTGGGCAGACAAGCTTCACCAAGCAACCACCACATAGTGTGCAGACAAGCTTCACCAAGCAGCCACCACACAGTGTGCAGACAAGCTTCACCAAGCAGCCACCACATAGTGGGCAGACAAGCTTCACCAAGCAGCCACCACACAGTGTGCAGACAACAAGCTTCACCAAGCAGCCACCACATAGTGTGCAGACAACAAGCTTCACCAAGCAGCCACCACATAGTGTGCAGACAACAAGCTTCACCAAGCAGCCACCACATAGTGTGCAGACAACAAGCTTCACCAAGCAGTCACCACATAGTGTGCAGACAACAAGCAGCCACCACATAGTGGGCAGACAAGCTTCACCAAGCAACCACCACATAGTGTGCAGACAACAAGCTTCACCAAGCAGCCACCACATAGTGTGCAGACAACAAGCTTCACCAAGCAGTCACCACATAGTGTGCAGACAACAAGCAGCCACCACATAGTGGGCAGACAAGCTTCACCAAGCAACCACCACATAGTGTGCAGACAACAAGCTTCACCAAGCAACCACCACATAGTGTGCAGACAACAAGCTTCACCAAGCAGCCACCACATAGTGGGCAGACAAGCTTCACCAAGCAGCCACCACATAGTGTGCAGACAACAAGCTTCACCAAGCAACCACCACACAGTGTGCAGACAACAAGCTTCACCAAGCAACCACCACATAGTGTGCAGACAACAAGCTTCACCAAGCAGCCACCACATAGTGTGCAGACAACAAGCAGCCACCACATAGTGTGCAGACAACAAGCAGCCACCACATAGTGTGCAGACAACAAGCAGCCACCACATAGTGTGCAGACAACAAGCAGCCACCACATAGTGTGCAGACAACAAGCAGCCACCACATAGTGTGCAGACAACAAGCTTCACCTAAGTGTGAACACGCAGCCCACAATGAGCTAGGTGGGCATTCTGAGCAACCACAATACTGTCATAAAAACAGGGGGTTTGCTTAGCTTGAGCTGGTCAGGCATCCAAATAAAAACACAAAATATGACCAAGACGCTTGACGAATGGGAACCCAAACTCTTTATCAACAGGTCAACGAAAACAAAACAATACACAGCTAACATTATACAATAATTATCTTCTCAGAGACATCTCTCTATGCCCAGGTATCTTATTTTTAATTTTTTGTTGATCTCATTGATGAAGGCCTGTGGTGGCAAAAGCGTTTCCTATATCCGTGTGTGATTTTTCCCCCTTTTTTTGGGGGTTTCTGAGTCATATTTTGGTTTTTTAAATTTAGACCTCAACATATTGACTGGTATCCAAAAACATCTATAAATGTATAAATCAGGGGGGAAAACCCGGGTGAAATGCTGGCTAAACCACAAAAAGTTAAACCTGGTGTCCCGGTTAAACACAAACCCGTTAAACCCAGTGTGTGGTTTAAAAAAAAAACCAAAAAAAGTTAAACAAAGTGTCTGGTTTTAAAATACAATTAAATCTGGTGTCTGGTTTTAAACCCCAAAAAGTAAAACCAAATGGGCTGGTTAAAAAACCCCCCAAAAAATTTAAAACCCGGTGTCTAACAATAGTGATAACAATAACCCCCCCCCCCCCCCCCCCCCCCCCCCCCCCCCTGCCCAAAACAGTTGGAGGCCATTTTCCTCAATCCCAAACAAAATTTCATTAAAATATTTTAATAATCACTGCAAACATATAGTGAAAAAACAATATCTATTTAAAATTTAATGGGCCCCAAAGGGTTTTATTATTGCCCTCCCCACTGCATCATTCCCCACAGCTGTACCACTGTTGTCATGGGTCCCCCATTCATACTGTATGATATGAACCCACACAAACTCAGTGATGGAGATTGGGTCTGACCTGATCACCCACAAACCTTTAAATGCAGCATACACATATACCCGTACTACAGGTCTTGTAAACCAATGGAGTGATCGAACACGACCCTCTTCACCCTCCTTCACCTCTCCCACACACACCAGCCATGAATATACAACTGCAGAGCATCATAACCATTTAGCAGACAAAATAAGCAAAGTCAAATTTAATCATCATCATTTATCATCAAGTGCCCGACCACGATGTAGGCATTCATAGCTCTCCATAGATCTTGATCTTTGGTGTTCTGCTGTTGATATTCCCCCCCTGTCACTGTCTCAATCCACCCAGCCTCATTTCTCCCCCCAAGTCAAATTAAATCTTGTCAAAAAATGTATAATGCCCCCCAAAAAGGGCAACATTTAAACACCTCTTGCCCCAATCACTGTATTTTAAGGTGGGGCCTCCGGTTTTGTTTACTAAACCTTTAATTGAGCAAATGCCACACAACATGCATAAGTTTCTCTTGTATGGAGCATCTTGTGAAACCTTTCAGATGGCAAAATTTTAGTAAGCAAAACCCCTATCTAGTAATGTTTTCCCCCTCCAATGTGTATTTTCATGTGGCATTTCAGAAAGTCTAGCATGCACACAAATGCACCCCAATAGTAAGATTTTTTTCTCCTGTATTTTTTTCTCATGTGGAGCTTCAAAAAATGCCAGCCTGAGTAAAAGATCATTACAAAAAACCCCCAAAAACATGTGTAGGGTTTCTCTCCCTTTTATGTGTTATCTTGTGGCGCTTCAGATGGGTTTAAATTTAAATAAAAATGCCCACAATCATCACATTTTTTTTAAGGTTTTTTCTCCTGTATGGGGTCCTCGTATGATTCTTTAAAACTGCTAGAGTCATAAAA
>JACEFZ010002803.1:37500-71162 GCA_014155875.1 Cepaea nemoralis | reverse complement strand
GGCGAAAAGAGACAGAGAAAGCAAGAGAAAGAGAGAGAGAGAGAGTGAACGTGAGAGAGAAATAAAGAGAAACAGAGAGAGACAAAGAGATAAAGAGACAGAGAAAGCAAGAGAAAGAGAGTGAACGGGAGAGGGAGAGGGAGAGGGAGAGAGAGAGAGAGAGAGAGAGAGAGAGAGAGAGAGAGAGAGAGAGAGCGCAATACTGTATCAACAATAAGAAATTCTCGCGTTTTTAAAGAGGGAACACAAAGATCAGCAGAGCATTTCTTGATTGTTAAAATCATGTCAATGTTCTCAGCCACGCTGGTTGCCACGACCCCATATCGCTTTCTGCGAACTGACAGTTTAATTAAGCTGATGTTTCTTCTGTTTTTGTTCAATACCAAGCTGTAAGTTGTCCGTATACATCTTTCTGTGTCTTCTTTGTTTGGGACTTTTGTCTAGTTGGCTAGCTAAAAAGACTTGTGTCTACTTCATCTCTTCTGTTGGCATCATCATCATCATCATCATCATCATCATCATCATCATCATCATCATCATCATCATCATCATCATCATCATCATCATCATCATCATCATCATCATCATCACCACCATCATCATCATCATCATCATCATCATCATCATCATGTGCCCTGCCAAAAGCCGCAACCGTTCTTACATCTCCACATAATACGGCCCCCGATGTTCTGGATCAGTTACCAGTATGCTAATGATATTCCCCCATGCCACTACCGCAGTCCACCCAGCATCATTTCTTTCGGTCTGTCCTTACCTCTTCTACCTCTGATCTTTCCTGTTTTCACCATGTTTTTTTTTTTATTGTCCTTCGTTGAATTACATGAGTAATGAACACCTTTTGTCTCATCAGTCTTCTAAAAGAACCACATCCCCGCCGCTATCATCCCCACAATCATCCATAATTATCTTCTATACATCGGGATTAGCTCAGTATAAATCTTGAGAACTCTTTACATCACCTAATTGTTTCCAGTTCATATCACATCACCTATATCGACAAAGATAAATTGCAGGGAATATTCATCATGTTAAATGCTACTATTGTTTGGACCATTTTTCATTTATCTTCCTTAACATACCTTTCGCTTGCTGTTATTAACGTATCCAAATGCTTTAATACATTCACTTGTTTCAGACGAGTTCCATCCACTTTGATGTTGCTATTGGGAAGACATTTTACTTTTTTTTTTCACGTGTTTGATCGACGACAATCGGAAGAGAGCTTGACGCAACTAATCCTGAAAAACAATAATGCTTCATTTTCTATCATTATCCTCAATTGCACGCACCATGATGTCTCCCGTCCGCTGGATAATGTTATTTTACAAAAGTTAGTTAGTCTTTCCTCTTGAGCCCAAGTCGGCGCATAGGGCAGAAGTCATGGCTCTCCATGCCTGGCGGTTCTCTGCTACCTGTTGTAAATCTTGGATGTTTATTTGGCGGTTGAAAAAAAAAGAGAGGCGACTGTGGAGTCCCCGGAAACGACAGAGCTGATCGATTGGCTAAGGAAGGGGCAAAAGAAGAACAACCTGATGTGCCCATTACATGCCACCAAAAGAAAAGAATGATCACATCAGTCAGAAGGCCACCAAACCTTACTCAAGACGACTACCACGTTATGGACAGACCAGAACAGGTCATTCTTCTGCGCCTCAGAACAGGACACAATAGATTACGCAACCACATGTATACAAAATTCAAGATTGGTGATTCAGTCATGTGCACATGTGGTTTGGCGTCGCAGACAGCAGAGCACACACTCCAGGATTGCTCAAACTACAACATATCCAGGCGAACCTTCTGACCTAGAGAGACAACAGTGGAAGATAAACTCTATGGACCGCTGAGTGAACTAAAAAAGACTGTTAGATTCATACAAGAGACAACATTGCAGTTATAAACATATTTCAGGCGAACGAAAGAAGAAGAAGAAGAATTTCTTCAACAAGGTTCATTGTTGGCACCGTTTCGATTTGTAGTTGCACCAAACTGCACCAATATTTCCCGTGCTTTGACGTGTGCTAACCTATTTACGTTTTGTTGTCACGTACATTAGTCTGGCTGGAGCCTATGAGGGAAAAAGGCGGCGGTTTGCTGGAGGGGTCGATGGGCCTAGTAAACTTGTTCGGGTGGCCACTTGGAAAGTCAGGTCTTAGTCAGATATGACTGAGCTACCGTATGACAGTAGACGGTACTCCCGGCTTTCTGATAGGACCGAATGTTGGGCTGCGCTCATTAAACCTGTCACCCCACTGTGCCAACTCTTTCGAGCGGAGGAGCACATTTGAGAGGGCGCAAACCTTACCCTAGTGAGAGGAAATGCAATCTAAAGACTAAATGTCATGGTTGGGCAACTCTTTCTGTGGCTCTCTGTGGAATAACTGGTTAAAACTATAATGATGTTCCGACATTTATACTAACTTTTTTATTTGTTTTTAACAGTCTGTAGATTTGAGGTGTCTTTTTTACAATACGATAACAGGTTCAAACACTAGTGATGTTCCGGTATTTAACCAAAGTTGTTTTTACTACGAGAACCTTGAGCAGTTTTTTCCCCCTTTTTAATTTATAACTGATTACAAGTGAATCAGTACAATGATCTCGGAACAGTCGTAACATATGAAGGGAGATGCCTTGAAGAGATTAGAACAAGAATCGCCATGGCGAAGGTAACCTTTTACAAGATGGAAACATAATGACCAATTAAAAGATGTCATTTGCAACGTGAAAAGGAGTGTTGAAGTGCTACATAGAACCTATACATTTGTATGGACGTGAAGCGTGGACAATGAGCAGACAAGCTGAAAAAAACATATGATGGCTGTGGAAATGTGGTTTTTAAGTAAAATGCAAAGAATGCCATGGACCGACATAAAAACCAATTACCAAGTCTTACAAGTGTAGGCCGGTGTAGTGAAGGCCGGTGAGCAGAATATTTTGTGTTTCATATTGCTAAACCTAAATCATTATAACCACCATAACCACAACAATCACCACAACCACCATAAACACAACAATCATAACCATAACAACCACAACCACCACAACCACCATAACCATTACAACCATCACAACCACCATAACAATTACAACCATCACAACCACCATAACCATTATAACCACCATAACCACCACAACCACCATAACCATTACAACTACCACAACCACCATAACCATTACAACTACCACAACCACCATAACCATTACAACCATCACAACCAAAATAACCATTACAACCATCACAACCACTATAACCATTACAACTATCACAACCACCATAACCATTATAACCACCATAACCACCACAACCACCATAACCATTACAACTACCACAACCACCATAACCATTACAACTACCACAACCACCATAACCATTACAACCATCACAACCAAAATAACCATTACAACCATCACAACCAATATAACCATTACAACCATCACAACCACCATAACCATTACAGCCATCACAACCACCATAACCATCACAACCACCATAACCATTACAACCATCACAACCACCATAACCACTACAACCATCACAACCACCATAACCATTACAACCACCACAAGCACCATAACCACTACAACCATCACAACCACCATAACCACTACAACCATCACAACCACCATAACCACTACAACCATCACAACCACCACAACCACTACAACCACCATACTCATTACAACCATCACAACCACCATAACCACTGCAACCATCACAACCACCATAACCACTACAACTATCACAACCACCATAACCACTACAACCATCACAACCACCATAACCATTACAACCATTACAACCACCATAACCACTACAACCATCACAACCACCATAACCATTACAACCATCACAACCACCATAACCATTACAACCATCACAACCACCATAACCATTACAACCATCACAACCACCATAACCATTACAACCATCACAACCACCATAACCATTACAACCATCACAACCACCATACTCATTACAACTACCACAACCACCATAACCATTACAACCATCACAACCACCATAACCATTACAACCATCACAACCACCATAACCATTACAACCATCACAACCACCATAACCATTACAACCATCACAACCACCATAACCACTACAACGATCGCAACCACCATAACCATTACAACCATCACAGTTGACATCATCTTAGTTTTGCTTGTGGCAGCATCATCATACAATATCACACGACAGCCCGCGTCCTCCCTTATCTCTCCCAAACTCTCTCTCTCTCTCTCTCTCTCTCTCTCTCGCAAGGTCTCAAGCTCTCTGTCTCTCTCTGTATCCTCTGTGTCACAATGTGTCCTCTATCTGTCACTCTGTGATCTCTTTACCTATTGACAATTCAATATCTATCCCTTTCGCCTATCTCACTCAATCTCTGGCACTCAGATCTTCTTTCCCTTTCTTCCACTCTCTCTCACTAAGTATCTCATTATTATCTTTCTCATTCAGTTTCTCCCCACTCTATTTCTCTCTCCCATTTCCTTCACTCAGTTTATCTCTGCTTCCCTCCCTCCATCCCCCCTCTCCCCACTCTCTCTACCTCTCTGTGTCCTCTCTCTTTACCTATTCCTAACTCAAAATCTATCCCCTTCGTCTCTCTCTCTCTCTCATTATCTCTCTCTTTTTTTCTCTCTCTCTCTGTCACTCTGTTTTCTCCCTCTTTACCTATTCCTAACTCATTATATACCCATCGCCTTTCTCACTCAATCTGTCACTTATGCCTCCACCCCCTCAATCCTTTCTTGCCCTCTCTCATTAAGTATCTCAATATTCTAACTCAGTTTTCCCCCAACTCTATTTCTCTCTCTCCATCTCCTTCACTAAGTCTCTCTCTACCTTCCCCCACACTCTCTCTCCCCCCTCTCTGCTTCCCAAACTCTCTCTCTCCCTTTTTCTGTCTCTCCTTTTTTCTGTCTCTCCCTCTCTCTGCTTCGCAAACTCTCACCCCCTCTTTCTGTCTCTCCTTCTCTCTGCTTCCCAAACTCTCGATCCATCTTTCTGTCTCTCCCTCTCTCTGTAGTTGTCTCTCAAGTCTGCAATTTCCTTCATCATTACAAGCGCCTTGATCGTAGTAATCACAGCAACATCCCGCCAGGGGCAGATAACTCAGCATATTAGCACGCCCTCGCACAATATTTGTGTGCTAACGATCCTTCCCTGAAATTTAAGACAACGGTCGGCGCGGCCGAATGGATAAAACCGCAATGGGTCATACACTTCCGATGCACTGATGACGAGGTAAGGAATTCATCCCTTGCACTGGTCAGTTTGACTTCAAAGTTGACTTCTCGTTCAGAAAGCAATGACAAACTACTGAACATAAAATCGAATAGCAAATAAACTTGTGGTTAATTGCAACGTTCTGAAAAGGACATGCAATTAAAACAGAATAAGACAGTGAAGACAATGCTATTTAAAAACAATGACAGCGAAGACGGTGCTATCTAAGAAAACACAAAAAAATTAAGACGGTGCTATTAAAATCATGCTTCCAAAGATTCTGTTTAACTCCTAGAGACCGTGATGTCCTTACCTGGACCGGTAATCTTCTTCAGCATGTCTTCAACGAGGTGTCTTCAATTCAAAACCTCAAAAGTGTGATAGAAATTACAATAACCATGCCATTGTCCTGAAAATGTCAATGTTGTTGTTAATGATGTCGAGTGTTTAGCATGTGGCATCACGTGCAGATGAGCACGGTGGCGTCATAGGGACAGTTTAAAGATGGCCGCCCAACTTTTGACATGCAGCAAAGAGGAGAAAAGTTCTGTTAGCCGTTTAAAAAAAAAAATCAGTGAAGGGATGAAACCTATAGAAATTCATCGGTGCATGAAGGTCCAGTATGGTGATGCATGTCTGTGAGTCCATGAAGTGTATGAGTGGAGTAGGAAGGTCCAGTATGGTGATGCATGTCTGTTAGTCCAGCAAGTGTATGAGTGGAGTAGGAAGGTCCAGTATGGTGATGCATGCCTGTTAGTCCAGCAAGTGTATGAGTGGAGTAGGAAGGTCCAGTATGGTGATGCATGCCTGTTAGTCCAGCAAGTGTATGAGTGGAGTAGGAAGGTCCAGTATGGTGATGCATGCCTGTTAGTCCAGCAAGTGTATGAGTGGAGTAGGAAGGTCCAGTATGGTGATGCATGCCTGTTAGTCCAGCAAGTGTATGAGTGGAGTAGGAAGGTCCAGTATGGTGATGCATGCCTGTCAGTCCAGCAAGTGTATGAGTGGAGTAGGAAGGTCCAGTATGGTGATGCATGCCTGTCAGTCCAGCAAGTGTATGAGTGGAGTAGGAAGGTCCAGTATGGTGATGCACGCCTGTTAGTCCAGCAAGTGTATGAGTGGAGTAGGAAGTTTCAACACGGCGTGGCTGCTGTGAAGAGGCACAGCACGTGGTGCATGAGTAGTTACACACGTCACCAAGATACATGTTTTTTCTACGGAATGCAAGCACTTTATCGGCGCTGGAGGACTTGTATTGAACGCAGTGGTGACTGCATCGAAATGAGATACATTTATTCTTTACTTGTTCAGAATACATTCACAAACACATATATATATATATTTAAGGGTTTCATTTAAAGCCCTCTCGTTTTTCCCAATGGAGCTAGGCTCCCAACCGGTTAATTAGTTATTAGTTAGTCGACAGATCATCCTCATTGCACATCGAACCATTCAGTCCATAAGTGCTCGGATCCCCACCTCAGTAAATCCCGCAGCATGTAGCGACTCACGACACCAGTTCTGCGTTGGTTGATGCCAAGTCCTCATACCCTATGTTAGCTCCTACAGCTGTTCATATCACATTATTTATCTGTGATAGAACGTCACCGTGTTCGTCTACACCGTAATGTCACGTACTTAACACTCTTGACATCCTTAATAACAATATTGACCGGTTACAACACAATGACATGGTTATTGTAATTTCTATAACACTTTTAAAGTTTTCATTTGAATACCCCTCGTACAACTCCAATTATAGCGGGTGGATCTGTTGTTTTGTGTGTGTTCGAAATTGTCCGAGTCGGGTCTGTCAAATCAAACGTAAATGCCCCAAACATTCAGCTATTTTAACAAAATACTCCATTCTTAAATCTTCGAATGCTCATTTTTAGAAAATGTATTGCAACATGGGACAAAAACTGAATGTTTGCAAGTTCCACGCCATAACAAAGTTTGCGAAATGTGATGCGACCTTGTGTCCTGTTCGATTAATTTTCCACCAGAAGAAATTGCCCTAAGCAGCAAGCTTCCTTCACATTACATCATTCTGGAATATTCTTTTTCTATTATTTAACAATATTTTAGGGGGAAAAAAAATAGTCCCGAAGCAGTTTTCTTGTATGGGTCGGTGATGTGATAGCGCCATGATAATTTATTGTTTAATGCGCGGAAGAATATGTGCCGTCATTCTCTCAATTTCGCAGGCGACAAGCAAAGGCTCGAACCCGTGTCCGGTAGTGATCGTGACATCATCAGAGCAATTCACTATGAAATTCGCTAACGCACCCGATTTGTTACTTTTTTAAAACTTCGTTTACCACATTCAGAAACAGAACTAGAATTTCCGAAATATAGCAAATTTTCACAAATGTAGCCTAATGCTTCAGACGTCTTATATTGTTCTTATTTTACTTATTACGTCTTATATTGTTCTTATTTTACTTATTACATTTTATATTGTTCTTATTTTACTTATTACGTCTTATATTGTTCTTATTTTACTTATTACGTCTTATTTAGTCTTATTTAGGTCTTATTTGACGCCTTATTTATATCTTATTGAACGCCTTATTTATGTCTTATTGAACGCCTTATTTATGTCTTATTGAACACCTTATTTATATCTTATTGAACGCCGTATTTATATCTTATTGAACGCTTTATTTATGTCTTAGTGAATGCCTTATTTATATCTTAAAGAACGCCTTATTTACGTCTTATTGAACGCCTTATTTATATCTTATTGAACGCCTTATTTATATCTTATTGAAAGCCTTATTTATATCTTATCGAACGCCTTATTTATATCTTATTGAACGCCTTATTTATATCTTATTGAACGCCTTATTTATATCTTATTGAACGCCTTATTTATATCTTATTGAAAGCCTTATTTATATCTTATTGAAAGTCTTATTTATATCTTATTGAACGCCTTATTTATATCTTATTGAACGCCTTATTTATATCTTATTGAACGCCTTATTTATATCTTATTGAACGCCTTATTTATATCTTATTGAAAGCCTTATTTATATCTTATTGAAAGCCTTATTTATATCTTATTGAAAGCCTTATTTATATCTTATTGAAAGCCTTATTTATATCTTATTGAAAGCCTTATTTATATCTTATTGAAAGCCTTATTTATATCTTATTGAACGCCGTATTTATATCTTATTGAACGCTTTATTTATGTCTTAGTGAATGCCTTATTTATATCTTATTGAACGCCATA
Organism: Cepaea nemoralis; assembly: GCA_014155875.1. Taxonomy (NCBI): domain Eukaryota; kingdom Metazoa; phylum Mollusca; class Gastropoda; order Stylommatophora; family Helicidae; genus Cepaea; species Cepaea nemoralis. The sequence continues at coordinate 62,661 of JACEFZ010002803.1, read as the reverse complement.
TTTATGCATTAATGAACGCCATATTTATGTCTCATTGAATGCCTCAATTATATCTTATTTACCGCCTTATTTATATCGTATTGAACGCCTTATGTATATCTTATTGAACACTTTATTTATATCTTATTGAACACTTTATTTATATCTTATTGAACGCCTTATTTATATCTTATTTACCGCCTTATTTATATCTTATTGAACGCCTTATGTATATCTTATTGAACACTTTATTTATATCTTATTGAACACTTTATTTATATCTTATTGAACGCCTTATTTATATCTTAATGAACGCCTTATTTATATCTTAACGCCTTATTTATACCTTATTGGACGCCTTATTTATATCTTATTGAACACCTTATTTATATCTTATTGAACGCCGTATTTATATCTTATTGAACGCTTTATTTATGTCTTAGTGAATGCCTTATTTATATCTTAAAGAACGCCTTATTTACGTCTTATTGAACGCCTTATTTATATCTTATTGAACGCCTTATTTATATCTTATTGAAAGCCTTATTTATATCTTATTGAACGCCTTATTTATATCTTATTGAACGCCTTATTTATATCTTATTGAACGCCTTATTTATATCTTATTGAACGCCTTATTTATATCTTATTGAAAGCCTTATTTATATCTTATTGAAAGCCTTATTTATATCTTATTGAAAGTCTTATTTATATCTTATTGAAAGCCTTATTTATATCTTATTGAACGCCGTATGTATATCTTATTGAACGCTTTATTTATGTCTTAGTGAATGCCTTATTTATATCTTATTGAACGCCATATTTATGCATTAATGAACGCCATATTTATGTCTCATTGAATGCCTTAATTATATCTTATCTACCGCCTTATTTATATCTTATTGAACGCCTTATGTATATCTTATTGAACACTTTATTTATATCTTATTGAACACTTTATTTATATCTTATTGAACGCCTTATTTATATCTTAATGAACGCCTTATTTATATCTTAACGCCTTATTTATACCTTATTGGACGCCTTATTTATATCTTAATGAACGCCTTATTTATATCTTAATGAACGCCTTATTTATATCTTAATGAACGCCTTATTTATGTCTTATTGAACGCCTTATTTATATCTTAACGCCTTATTTATACCTTATTGGACGCCTTATTTATATCTTAATGAACGTATTATTTATCTTATTGAAAGCCTTATTTATATCTTATTGAAAGCCTTATTTATATCTTATTGAAAGCCTTATTTATATCTTATTGAACACCTTATTTATATCTTATTGAACGCCGTATTTATATCTTATTGAACGCTTTATTTATGTCTTAGTGAATGCCTTATTTATATCTTAAAGATCGCCTTATTTACGTCTTATTGAACGCCTTATTTATATCTTATTGAACGCCTTATTTATATCTTATTGAAAGCCTTATTTATATCTTATTGAACGCCTTATTTATATCTTATTGAACGACTTATTTATATCTGATTGAACGCCTTATTTATATCTTATTGAACGCCTTATTTATATCTTATTGAACGCCTTATTTATATCTTATTGAAAGCCTTATTTATATCTTATTGAACGTCTTATTTATATCTTATTGAAAGCCTTATTTATATCTTATTTAACGCCTTATTTATATCTTATTGAAAGCCTTATTTATATCTTATTGAAAGCCTTATTTATATCTTATTGAAAGCCTTATTTATATCTTATTAAACGCCATATTTATGCATTAATGAACGCCATATTTATGCCTAATTGAAAGCCTTATTTATATCTTATTGAACACTCTATTTATATCTTATTGAACGCCTTTTTATAACTTTTTGAACGCCTTATTTATATCTTAATGAACGCCTTATTTATGTCTTATTGAACGCCTTATTTATATCTTAATGAACGCCTTATTTATATCTTATTGAACGCCTTATTTATATCTTAATGAACACCTTATTTATATCTTATTGAACGCCTTATTTATATCTTATTGAACGCCTTATTTATATCTTAACGCCTTATTTATACCTTATTGGACGCCTTATTTATATCTTAATGAACGTATTATTTATCTTATTGAAAGCCTTATTTATATCTTATTGAAAGCCTTATTTATATCTTATTGAAAGCCTTATTTATATCTTATTGAAAGCCTTATTTATATCTTAAAGAACGCCTTATTTACGTCTTATCGAACGCCTTATTTATATCTTATTGAACGCCTTATTTATATCTTATTCAACGCCTTTTTTATGTCTTATTGAACGCCTTATCTGTGTCTTATTGAACACCTTATTTATGTCTTATTGAACGCCTTATTTATGTCTTATTGAACACCTTATTTATGTCTTATTGAACGCTTTATTTATGTCTTATTGAACGCCTTATTTATGTCTTACTGAACGCCTTATTTATGTCTTATTGAACGCTTTATCTGTGTCTGATTGAACGCCTTATTTATGTCTTATGTTAGATCTTATTTATGCCATATTTTACTTCTTATGTGTTATATACATCGTATTTCAGAACTGTTAGTTGGGAGAGTTTTAAACTGAAGATCTAAAGATCCCGGGTTCAGCTCCTGGTTTCGGCAAAACACCGACGAACAATAATGTTTGTTGCCCGCGTCTGTGGTTATTTTTTTTTGGGGGGGGGGGGGGGGGGTGTTAGTAAAAGCAGTTTCACAGTCCCCCGACTTACCGAGTCCATGGTTCGAAATCAGCAGCAGTTCATTAGAGAGCATATCGCTTTGTGTTGATTTCAATGGTATGGTTGTCGGCCGTTCAGAAAGCAATGGACAACTTCTTACTGTCTATGCTGCGTGGCTTTTGTAATCATGTCTGTCCATACCTTTCATTCTCTTGTGCAGCCACAAATTTCTGATACGGATGTTCCTCCACGCCATGAAGTCAAACTGTCCAGTATCTTCCCTCATGGTCTCCCTTTGCCTCTTCTCCGTTCCAACCTGCCCGTTGTGAGGACATACTCCAGCTATCCCCTTCTCATGACACGCCCAGAGAATGTGGACTGTTTACTTCTGATGCGAATAATCATTTCTCTTTGTGAGGTTAACTTCTTCCAAGATATTTTCACCGCTCTTTCTATCCATCCACAGGACTCTCATAATTCTTCTATAAAATCACATTTCTGCAGCTTCCACGGAATTCCTCCCGTGTCTGCTAATTGCCCATGTCATAACTGTCATTTACTGCCTCTACAGTACCTTGCGGCGTATGGTGGGGGGGGGGGGGGGGGAGGGGTGTTGAGCCTAAGAAATTAATTAAGGCCGCCTGGCTAGTGCAGTCGCCGCGAACTGTACAGGTTAGAGTTTTCTTTTTGCCCCCCGACAGAAAAAAAAATTCCACACCTTACCGAGGATTCGAACCCGGGTCTCCCGAAGGCAAATCCGGCATTCTAACCACTCGCGCAGCCGCTCCTCTAATTGCCCATGACTCGCTTAATTCTGTAAATCTCAATGTAGCCAAAATATTATGATATAAATGACAATGTAGCCAAAATATTATGATGTAAATGACAATGTAACCAAAATATTATGATGTAAATGACAATGTAGCCAAAATATTATTATGTAAATGACAATGTAAATGACAATGTAAATGACAATGTAGCCAAAATATTATGATGTAAATGACAATGTAGCCAAAATATTATTATGTAAATGACAATGTAGCCAAAATATTACGATGTAAATGACTATGTAAATGATAATGTAACCAAAATATTATGATGTAAATGACAATGTAGTCAAAATATTATGATGTAAATGACAATGTAGCCAAAATATTATTATGTAAATGACAATGTAAATGACAATGTAGCCAAAATATTACGATGTAAATGACAATGTAAATGACAATGTAGCCAAAATATTATTATGTAAATGACAATGTAGCCAAAATATTACGATGTAAATGACAATGTAAATGATAATGTAACCAAAATATTATGATGTAAATGACAATTTAGCCAAAATATTATGATGTAAATGACAATGTAAATGACAATGTAGCCAAAATATTATGATGTAAATAACAATGTAGCCAAAATATTATGATGTAAATGACAATGTAAATGACAATGTAGCCACAATATTATGATGTAAATGACAATGTAAATGACAATGTAGCCAAAATATTATGATGTAGATGACAATGTAGCCAAAATATTATGATGTAAATGACAATGCAGAAAAAATATTATGATGTAAATGACAATGTAGCCAAAATATTATGATGTAAATGACAATGCAGCCAAAATATTATGATGCAAATGACAATGCAGCCAAAATATTATGATGTAAATGACAATGTAGCCGAAATATTATGATGTAAATGACAATGTAGCCAAAATATTATGTTGTAAATGACAATGCAGCCAAAATATTATGATGTAAATGACAATGTAAATGACAATGTAGCCAAAATATTATGATGTAAATGACAATGTAGCCAAAATATTATGATGTAAATGACAATGCAGCCAAAATATTATGATGTAAATGACAATGTAGCCAAAATATTATGATGTAAATGACAATGTAGCCAAAATATTATGATGTAAATGACAATGTAAATGACAATGTAGCCAAAATATTATGATGTAAATGACAATGTAAATGACAATGTAGCCAAAATATTATGATGTAAATGACAATGTAGCCAAAATATTATGATGTAAATGACAATGCAGCCAAAATATTATGATGTAAATGACAATGTAGCCAAAATATTATGATGTAAATGACAATGTAGCCAAAATATTATGATGTAAATGACAATGTAGCCAAAATATTATGATGTAAATGACAATGCAGCCAAAATATTATGATGTAAATGACAATCTAAACGATAATGTAGCCAAAATATTATGATGTAAATGACAATGCAGCCAAAATATTATGATGTAAATGACAATCTAAACGATAATGTAGCCAACATATTATGATGTAAATGACAATGTAGCCAAAATATTATGATGTAAATGACAATGTAGCCAAAATATTATGATGTAAATGACAATGCAGCCAAAATATTATGATGTAAATGACAATCTAAACGATAATGTAGCCAAAATATTATGATGTAAATGACAATGTAGCCAAAATATTATGATGTAAATGACAATGTAGCCAAAATATTATGATGTAAATGACAATGCAGCCAAAATATTATGATGTAAATGACAATGTAGCCAAAATATTATGATGTAAATGACAATGTAGCCAAAATATTATGTTGTAAATGATAATGTAGCCAAAATATTATGATGTAAATGACATTGTAAATGACAATGTAAATGACAATGTAGCCAAAATATTATGATGCCGCTCTGTGGCGAAGGGGGTGCGGGCGCAATTCGTAGTCGCTCACACCGGGTTCGAAACACAGCTGCGGGCGATTTGGCAGCAGACCGCCTTGCGTTGGTTTTTATAAAATGGTATGAGTGCCAGTCGTTTAGAAAGCAATGGCAAACTACTGAACTTTAACTTGCCGAGAAATCACAAACAGCTAAAACATTTTGGTATTGACTGGGACATCATTTGAAGGATATGCAACTACCTTAACTCGATTGCAACGTCTTGTAAAAGGACACGCTACAAACTACCTCCCCTTTAAAACATCGCTGCCTGTAGAAACAAAACCTACAACATTCTTTACTCCTGAAAATGAAGTTAACGGACCGACGCCAGATAATTTTGTCAGATAAATTGCCATGGAAAGATGAGGTAATATTGGGGAAACCTCGTAATCTCAAGCAGGGAGAATTTTGAAGAAAATATGTATGGAAAGTTGGCAGGACAATAGCCTCGAGACATTGTGGGGAATGCTGTTTTGTGGTTGAAGATGCACTGTGCATAATGAAGGGAAAAAAAAATAACACACAGAAAATATGGGTTTATGTTTTGAGTGGCTAGTTATCTTACTTCGTGTAGATGTGTGTCGAAGATGCCCCGGTGTTGCTTTTTGAACGAGAGTTCAATATTTAAATTTAGCCAACACCAACAAACACCAACTACGAACAAACGAATGAACGAACGAACGAATGAACGAACCTACCAACGAACGAACGAACGAACCAACCAACGAACCAACGGACCAACCGAACAACAACAACAACAACAACAACAACAACAACAACAACAACAACAACAACAACAACAACAACAACAACAACAACAACAACAACAACAACAACTAAACAGAAATCAATCAACCAACCAACCAAGCAACAACACACAAACCGACAACAACAACCAACCAATCAACCAACAACACACAAACCGACAACAACAACAAATAACCAACTAACCAACCAACGACAAATAAATCGACAACCACCAACCAATCAACCAACCAACCAACCAACCAACCAAACAACAGCAAACAAACCGACAACAACAACCAACCAACCAACCAACCAACCAGACACAAACAACCAACAACAATAACCAACCAACAAACAAACAACAACAAACAAATCATCAACAACAACCAACCAATCAACAACAAACAAACCGACAACAACAACCAACCAACAACAAACAAACCGAAAACAACAACAACCAACCAATCAACAACAAACAAACAGGGCAACAACAACCAACCAACAACAAACAAACCGACAACAACAACAACCAACCAACCAACGAACCAACAACAAAAAATCCAACAACAACAACAACCAACCAACCAACCAACCAACAACAGATAAACCGACAACAACAACAACCAACGAACCAACAACAAACAAACCAACAACAACAACCAACCAACAACAAAGAAACCGACAACAACAATCAACCAACCAACCAACAACAAACAAACCGACAACAAAAACAACTAATCAACCAACGAACAAACAACAAGTAAACCGACAACAACAACAACAACCAACCAACCAACAACAAACATACTGACAACAACAACAACCAACCAACCAACGAATCAACAACAAACAAACCGACAACAACAACGATCCAACAACAAACAAACCGACAACAACAATGAACCAACAACAAACAAACCGACAACAACAACGAGCCAACAACAAACAAACCGACAACAAACAACCAACCAAAAAACAACAACAAATAAACCGACAACAACCAACAAACAAACAAACAACAATAAATAAACCGACAAAAACAGCAACCAACCAACCAACAAACAACAACAAACAAACCGACAAAAGCAACGAATCAACAAAAAAACAAATCGACAACAACCAACCAAGCAAGCAATCAACCAACCAACAAACAACAAGAAATAAACCGACAACAACAACCAACCAACCAACAAACAACAACAAACAAACCGACAACAACAACCAACCAACCAACCAACAACAAACACACCGGCAACAACAACCAACCAACCAACAACAAACACACCGACAACAACAACAACAACCAACCAACCAACAAACCAACAACAAACAAACCGACAACAACAACAACCAACCAACAAATAAACAACAGTAAACCAGCCAACAAACCAATAAATCCCAACAACAGAATACAACCAACAGTAACATAAACCAACAACCCAACCAACCAACCAACCAACAACAACAACAACAACAACAAATCAACAACAACCAACCAACCAACAACAAACAAACCGACAAAAACAACCAACCATTCAACCAACCAACCAACAAACATAAAAAAAGCTGCCAAAAACTAATAAAAACAAACAACCAAACAACCAACAGAATACAACCAACAGCAACGACCAACCAACCAACAACAACAACAACAACCAACCAACCAACAACAACAACAACAACAATCAATCAACAACAACCAAGCAACCAACAACAACCAAGCAAGAATAACCAACAACTAGCCAAACAAATAAATCCAACAACCAACCAACAAACCACTAACCAACAAATGCCAACAACCACCCAAAATAAAACCAACAACAAGCAATTCAACGACCGATCAACAAAACAGCTGAACGACTGAGCGACCAACTGACCAATTAACCAACTAAATGAAAGACAGACCTATCGATCGACTGGTCAACCAACTAACCAACCGACCAACCAAACGACCGACGCACTGATCAACCAGCTAACCAACCGACCGACCAAACCGACGGACTGACTGACCAACCAACTAATCAACAGTCCGATTGACCGACCAACCGACCGACCGACCAACCTCCTGACCGACCAACCGACCGCCCGACCAACAAACTGACCGACCAACCTACCGACTGACTGATCAGCCAAGCAACTGACCGACCCACAGATCGACCGAACAAAGCCAACTAATGTCTTGAAGGTATAATATATTATTTGACTATTCAGACCCAAACAGCAGTTCTAAGAGCTTACGAAACAAAAACGTTGAAAATCGTAAAACAATGAAATATCTGTATACCTTCCAAACAACATTACTTTATGTTAAAAAGTGAAATGCTTTTTCCAAAACTTCGTGTGTATTCTATGCACAAGATCTGGCGTAGAAACTCTGTGAAATAAACGACGTATTTTGAGTCTGGGGTTCTGTGAGCTGGGCAGGTTATGTGAAAATGATTGTTCGTTTGTTTTCTGTTTACGAGATATAGAATATAAAAGGAAAGGGAATGTGGTAGTGTTGAGTTATTTAACAATTTACGGATAAACAGGCAGGCAAGTATGCCATATGTATATATTCCTACATCCATAAATACATACACCCAAATATATCTATTAATACATTACACCCACATACATAAATACATACACCCACATATATCTATTAATACATTACACCCACATGCATAAATACATACACCCACATACATCCATAAATACAAACACCCTGTCTGTCTGTCTGTCTGTCTGTCTGTCTGTCTGTCTGTCTGTCTGTCTGTCTGTCTGTCTGTCTGTCTGTCCGTCTGTCTGTCTGTCTGACCCGGCCCGGCTTCGCCCAGCTCCTGGTGGGGATCATCTCATTTAATTCATATAAATAGTCATATAAGCTCCCGTTCCCGACTGTCTGTCTGTCTGTCTGTCTGTCTGTCTGTCTGTCTGTCTGTCTGTCTGTCTGTCTGACCGGCCCGGCTTCACCCAGTCCCTGGAGGGGAGCATCTCATTTAATTCATATAAGTAGTCATATAAGCTCCCGTTCCCGACTATCTGTCTGTCTGTCTGTCTATCTGTCTGTCCGACCCGGCCCGACTTCGCCCAGGCCCTGGTGGGGAGCATCTAATTTAATTCGTATAAGCTTCCGTTCCCGACTATCTGTCTGTCTGTCTGTCTGTCTGTCTGTCTGTCTGTCTGTCTGTCTGTCTGTCTGACCCGGCCCGGCTTCGCCCAGCCTCTGGTGGGGAGCATCTCATTTAATTCATATAAGTAGTCATATAAGCTCCCGTTCCCGACTGTCTGTCTATCTATCTGACCCGGCGCGGCTTCGCCCAGCTCCTGGCGGGGAGCGTCTCATTAAATTCATATAACAAAAAAAAAGTAACTTAAGAATGTCCTTCCACACACCATCCATTATTTTTAATGAAAACTGTTTTTAATCACCTACATGACTGTAGATAACTTCTTTAAACATAAAAAGATGAGTTAGAAAATTTTCACTATTTAAATAGATGCATTATTTTTATGAAAACTTTGAAAATGCCTTAAAGATTATATCATTATTTATTATAACTCATATGCCTGTAAATAACTGTAGACAAAGAGTTTACAAATCTTTGAAAACAATGCAACAATCTATATATAAAATATATATCAATGCTATTAAAAGTTATGCCCCTTGAAATAACTTTTCTTAAGTTAAGTCCCCTCGCTATATATAAATGATAATGTAAATTTAAATATTAAATTTTAGTAAGTAAATAGCTGATTGTACACTAACAAACTATGACAGTTGGCTGCACGGGAATGAAAAGAAAACATGTAGAAAATTTCATCTCAATCGGATGGACCGTTATCGAACGCATCAAATACACCCCTACATACATACATCGCCTTTATATATATATATATATATATATATATATATATATATATATATATATATATATATATATATATATATATATATATATATATATATATATATATATATATATATATATATATACATTACACCCACATACATAAATACATACACCCACATATATCTATTAATACATTACACCCACATACATAAATACATACACCCACATACATCCATAAATACATACACCCACATATATCTATTAATACATTACACCCACATACCTAAATACATACACCCACATGCATCCATAAATACATACACCCACATATATCTATTAATACATTACACCCACATACATAAATACATACACCCACATACATCCATAAATACATACACCCACGTACATAAATAAATACACCCACATACATACATAAATACATACACCCACATAATACATAAATACATAAACCCACATACAAACATAAATACACACCCCCACATAATATATAAATACATACACCCACATACATACATAAATACATACACCCACATACATACATAAATACATACACCCACATACATACATAAACACATACACCCACATACATACATAAACACATACACCCATATACACACATAAATACAAACACCCACATACATACATAAATACATACACCCACGTACATACATAAATGCATACACCCACATACATACATAAATAAATAAACCCACATACATACATAAACACACCCACCCACATACATACATAAACACATACACCCGCATACATCTATTAATACATTACACCCACATACACAAATTCATACAACCACATACATCCGTAAATACATACACCCACATACATAAATAAATACACCACATACATACATAAATACATATACCCACACATATACATAAATACATACACCCATTTACATACATTAATACATACACCCACATACATCCATAAATAAATACACCCACATACATACATATAGCTGGTGCTGTTACCACTACTACTGCTACTACCACTACTACTGCTACAATCACTATTATTACCACCTGTGCTACTACTGCTACTATTTTCATTGCCTCTAACACACCTTCTTCTGTTATTACAAATGCCACTGTGCCAGTATTTGACATATGATTTGTAAAAGCATAGCATCTAATACGCAGATATGCCATGACGTCTAAACCGTAACTGTTTAAAACAACGACCTACAGAAAACCATCAAAAGCTTTCCTAATATATCATTTGACACGACATTTTATCATCTGCCTGGCACACTGGCATTTAAAAACTTGTATTTCTCCTATTGCTGTTATTTCATGTGTCCGCGGTGGCTCTCCCAAAGTTTCTTCACCTTTTAAATATTGCACGCTTTCAAACTCCCACGTGATTAGACATAAAACAGAAAAAAACTACTTGGAGGATATCCATGCGTCTGGGGCGCAGTAGCAAGTTGCTGCTGATGTTGTTTATCCAGCAGTCTTGTCCCGGGACGAACATCGACTCCAATAATCCTGTTTGGAATCGATACCGGCCGGGTGCCAGGACGTAGTAGAATCTTGGTTCAGATGAGAAGTAAAAATGGAGTAAAATATATGTATCACATAGTTCTGTATGACCAGCAGATTGGGTTTATATGAGCGATGGGTGATACATTAAATCAGTGGTCATCAACCTTTTTGACCCTTGCACCCTTCACCATATTTTCAGAACGTCATCCCCCATCCCCCCTTTCGTATTATTTTTTTCCCGCGTTTCCATCCTGTTTCAGGATATTGCGGTCAACGCCAGCATCTTTCAGATGTATGTTGATTCCTAGGCTAAATTACGCTCATCAGCACGCCACGACTTTCTGAGCGACCGGCTCCATACTCTCATAAGTCACTTTTGCGATTCGAACCACTGCTAATTCTCGTCGCGTCACGTGACGAGAGTATTCGGGGTTAGCGGAGAAAGCTGCTAACCTCTCGGCCATGGAGCCGGCTGACTTTCGTATTTCCTCCTTATAAATCCCCCCCCCCCCGGTGCCCCTACACAGTATATGTAAAACTTGAAGCTAAATTTAATAACACATACCAGAACAAGTCTAAGTGTCTACATAAAACGTGATTTGCGGGTCTACTTACGTTATGACATGAATTTCAGAAGGGCGAGAAGTACAGAACCGCAAAATATGGAGAGACAAGCAATATCAAGTAATCGGTTCTTGTATTAACGCGATCTTGAAATAATCTTAATCCCCCCTCCTTGGGGGGGGGGGGGTAATTCCCCACCCGTTGAGAACCACTGCATTTTGGGAACTGAGTATGACCAGCAAGCGTCGTTGAGTATAGCTATTATTGCTGCTGCTGCTGTTACTACTGCAGTTACTGTTTGTTCCTACTACTACTACTACTACTACTACTACTACTACTACTACTACTACTACTACTACTACTACTACTACTACTACTACTACTACTACTACTACGACGACGACGACGACTACGACGATGACGACGACGTTACTGCTGTATAATTTGGTTTTGACGTGCTTTTTTTAAAAACAATCTCCCTGACACATTATAATAGTACAACTCTTTTGTCATCCTACTGCTGTTATGTCAAGTGTCTGCAGTGATTCTCCCAAAGTTTTTACGCCTTTTAAAAATTGCACGCTTTCAAACTCCCACCTGTTTACCCTTAAAACTGAAAACAGTACTTGGAGGTTATCCGTGTTATTGGGCGCAGAAGCAAAGTAAGTGCTGATGTTGTTTGTCCAGTGGTCTCGTTCCAGGACTCACACCGACTCCACTAATCCTGTTTGAAATCGATACTGGCTGGGGGGACAGTCTAAAGAAACGTGTTAGACATGAGAAGCAAATATTTGATTTAAAGTACATGTGTCACATAGTTCTGTATGATCAGCAGATTGGGTTTATTAAGGCGATGGGTGATACATTTAAAAAATGTAGGGAATTAAGTCTGACCAGCATGTGTCAAGAGAAATAGCTGCTGTTTCTGGAGTTGATGTTGCTAATACCTCTGCTGTTGCTACTAATGATACCACAACCACCACCAGCACCACCAGCACCACCACCACCACCACCAGCACCAGCACCAGCACCACCACCACCACCACCACCACCACCACCACCACCACCACCGCCGCCACAACCACCACCACCATCACCACCACCACCACCACCACCACCACCAATACTATTACTTGTATTACTACTACTACTACTACTACTACTACTACTACTACTACTACTACTACTACTACTACTACTACTACTACTACTACTACTACTACTACTACTACTGTTACTACTACTACTACTACTACTACTACTACTACTACTACTACTACTACTACCACCACCACCACCACTACTTCTATTACTAATAGCATAATAAACATTGGATACCTATATAGGAATCCTTGTGCCGGGTACAGTTGGTATGACTGCTTCACTACAATGATGGATAGAGTGTTTACAGCAGGTAGAGAAGTTATGATACTAGGTGACTTCAACATAGATATTAGTAAACCCAACCAGACATGGGACGATATCATTCTTTCTTACAATTTCAAACAACTAATAAACCGTCCCACAAGGGTTACTGACACATCCTCAACTATAATTGATCATATATATGTTACTTGTCCAGATAATATTATTGAATGTTCTGTTCCTGTTTGTACAGTTAGTGACCACTACCCGGTATGTTGTACATGGTCAAGAATTGGGTTCAAACCTCTTAAACATAAACATGTAAGTATCAAATTTAGGAATTTTAAAGCATTCAACCAAGATTTATTTTTGCAAGACTTAAGAAAAGCAGCCCTTGATCACGTTTACCAACTTCCTGACCCGGACGATGCATTAGCTTTCTGGACGAAGACAGTCTACAATGTGTTCGATAAACACGTGCCAATCAAAGAAGTTCGAGTCCAAAATCAACATAAATCCCCATGGGTCACTAGAGAAGTGCTGGAAATCATGAGAGAGCGAGATACAGCACACAAAAATAAAGACTTCATCAATTACCGCAGACTAAGGAATAAAGTTAAATATGAAATTCGTAGGATAAAAAAAGATCATTTTAAAAATTTGATTGTAGATAATTCAAACAGTACAAATATATGGAAGGCTATTAACTTGCTAACCAATAAGAAACGCCCTACAGAATCAGCAATACCAAATTCTATAACATGCGATAAATTCAGTTGGTTCTTTCAATCAGAAATAGAGAATCTAAAGTCTTCAATACCAGACTCATCGTGTAATTTAAGTTCACTGGCATCATTCTGTGAGGAGAAGTGCACCAGAAATATTCCCGCTGAGATTCCGTTAATGTCTGTTGCAGACGTTTATAAATATCTCTTGAACCTCAAATCAACAAACTCACACGGCCTAGATGGTATCAGTAATAGAATTCTTCGTTGTGCTGCACCAGTCATTAGCGAGTCCTTAACGTTCATATATAACCAGTGCCTGGCCAAAAACTACTTTCCATCTGCATTTAAAATTGCTAAAGTGTTTCCGCTAATTAAAAATGGCTCAATCGATAATAGCGTTTTGGGTAATTATAGACCTATTTCCTTACTATCGTCGCTATCAAAACCACTAGAAAAACACATTCATAAAATAACGTTACACCATTTAATTAACAATGATCTAATAATTAACAGTCAATCTGGGTTTCGACCTAAATATTCTTGCCATAGTGTTATTGAACGCTTATTTATGTCTTAGTGAATGCCTTATTTATGTTTAAAGAAACGCCTTATTACGTCTTATTGAACGCCTATTTATATCTTATTGAACGCCTTATTAGGTCTTAGTGCAACGCCCTATTTAGTCTTATTGAACGCCTTATTCATGTCTTATTGAACGCCTTATTTATGTCTATTGAACGCCTTATTTATATCTATTCAACGCCTTTTTATGTCGTATTGAACGCCTTATCTGTGTCTTATTGAACGCCTTATTTATGTCTTATTGAACGCCTTATTTATGTCTTATTGAACACCTTATTTATGTCTATTGAACGACTTATTATGTCTTATTGAACGCCTTATTTATGTCTTACTGAACGCCTTATTTAGGCTTATTGAAACGCTTTATCTGTGTCTGATTGAACGCCTTATTTATGTTTATGTTAGATCTTATTTATGCCATATTTACTTCTTATGTGTTATATACATCGTATTTCAGAACTGTAGTCGGGAGAGTTTTAAAACTGAGATCTAAAGATCCCGGGTTCAGCTATGGTTTCGGCAAAACACCGAACGAACAATAATGTTTGTTGCCCGCGTCTGTGGTCTATTTTTTTTTGGGGGGGGGGGGGGGGGGGGTGTTAGTGAAAGCAGTTTCACAGTCCCCCGACTTACCGAAGTCCATGTTCGAAATCAGCAGCAGTTCATTAGAGAGCAAATCGCTTTGTGTGGATTTCAATGGTATGGTTGTCGGCCGTTCAGAAAGCAATGGACAACTTCTTATGTCTATGCTGCGTGGATTTGTAATCGTGCCTGTCCATACCTTTCATTCTCTTGTGCAGCCACAAATTTCTGATACCGATGTTCCTCCACGCCATGAAGTCAAACTGTCCAGTATCTTCCCTCATGGTTTCCCTTTTGCCTCTCTCCCGTTCCAACCTGCCCGTTGTGAGGACATACTCTCAGCTATCCCCTTCTCATGACACGCCCATGAGAATGTGGGACTGTTTACTTCTGATGCGAATAATCATTCTCTTTGTGAGGTTAACTTCTTCCAAGATATTTCACCGCTCTTTCTATCCATCCACAGGACTCTCATAATTCTTCTATAAAATCACATTTTCTGCAGCTTCCACGGAATTCCCTCCCGTGTCTGCAATTGCCCATGTCATAACTGTCATTTACTGCCTCTACAGTACCTTGCGGCGTATGGTGGGGTGGGGGGGGGGAAGGGGTGTGAGCCTAAGAAAGTAATTAAGGCCGCCTGGCTAGTGCAGTCGCCGCGAACGTACAGGTTAGAGTTTTCTTTTTGCCCCCGACAGAAAAAAAAAATTTCCACACCTACCGAAGGATTCGAACCCGGGTCTCCGAAGGCAAATCCGCATTCTAACCACTTCGCAGCAGCCGTCCTCTAATTGCCCATGACTCGCTTAATTCTTAAATCTCAATGTAGCCAAAATATTACGATATAATATGAACAATGTAGCCAAAATATTATGATGTAAATTACAAGTACATGACAATGTACCAAAATATTATGATGTAAATGACAATGTAGCCAAAATATTATTATGTAAATGACAATGTAAAATGACAATGTAACCAAAATATTATGATGTAAATGGGACAAGTAGCCAAAATATTATTATGTAAATGACAATGTAAATGACAATGTAAATGACAATGTAGCCAAAATATTATGATGTAAATGACAATGTAGCCAAAATATTATTATGTAAATGACAATGTAAATGACAATGTAGCCAAAATATTACGATGTAAATGACTATGTAAATGATAATTGAACCAAAATATTATGATGTAAATGACAATGTAGCCAAAATATTATTATGTAAATGACAATGTAGCCAAAATATTATTATGTAAATGACAATGTATCCAAACTATTACGATGTAATGACAATGTAAATGACAATGTAGCCAAATATTATTATGTAAATGACAATGTAAATGACAATGTAGCAAAATATTACGATGTAAATGACAATGTAAATGATAATGTAAACAAAATATTATGCTGTAAATGACAATGTAGCCAAAATATTATGATGTAAAGACAAGTAAACGGACAATGTAGCCAAAATTATGATGTAAATGTACAATGTAAATAAAATGTAGCCAAAATATTATGATTGTAAATGACAAGTAGCCAAAAATATTACGATGTAAATGACTATGTAAATGACAATGAGCCAAAATATTATGCTGTAAATGACCAATGTAGCCAAATATTTATGATGTAAATGACAATAGCCAAAATATTATATGTAAAGGACAATGTAGCCAAAATATTACGATGTAAATGACATGTAAATGACCAATGTAGCCAAAATATTATATGCAATGACAATGTAAATGACAATGTAGCCAAAATATTACGATGTAATGACAATGTAAATGTACATGTAACAAAAATTATGATGTAAAGGACAATGTAGCCAAAAATATTATGATGAAATGACAATGTAGCCAAAATATATGATGTAAATGACATGTAAATAACAATGTAGCCAAAATATTATGACTAAATGAATCTGTAAATCTCAATGTAGCCAAAATATTATGATGTAATGACAATGTAGCCAAAATATTATGATGTAAATGACAATGTAGCCAAAATATATGATGTAAATGACAATGTAGCCAAAATATTATGAGTAAATGACAATGTAAATGGACAATGCAGCCAAAATATTATGATGTAAATGACAATCTAAACGATAATGTAGCCAAAATATTATGATGTAAATGACAATGTAGCCAAAATATTATGATGTAAATGACAATGCAGCCAAAATATTATGATGTAAATGACAATGTAGCCAAAATATTATTATGTAAATGACAATGTAAATGACAATGTAGCCAAAATATTACGATGTAAATGACATTGTAAATGACAATGTAGCCAAAATATTATTATGTAAATGACAATGTAAATGACAATGTAGCCAAAATATTACGATGTAAATGACAATGTAAATGATAATGTAACCAAAATATTATGATGTAAATGACAATGTAGCCAAAATATTATGATGTAAATGACAATGTAGCCAAAATATTATGATGTAAATGACAATGTAAATAACAATGTAGCCAAAATATTATGATGTAAATGACAATGTAAATGACAATGTAGCCACAATATTATGATGTAAATGACAATGTAAATGACAATGTAGCCAAAATATTATGATGTAGATGACAATGTAGCCAAAATATTATGATGTAAATGACAATGCAGCCAAAATATTATGATGTAAATGACAATGTAGCCAAAATATTATGATGTAAATGACAATGTAAATGACAATGCAGCCAAAATATTATGATGTAAATGACAATCTAAACGATAATGTAGCCAAAATATTATGATGTAAATGACAATGTAGCCAAAATATTATGATGTAAATGACAATGCAGCCAAAATATTATGATGTAAATGACAATGCAGCCAAAATATTATGATGTAAATGACAATGTAAATGACAATGTAGCCGAAATATTATGATGTAAATGACAATGTAGCCAAAATATTATGTTGTAAATGACAATGCAGCCAAAATATTATGATGTAAATGACAATGTAAATGACAATGTAGCCAAAATATTATGATGTAAATGACAATGTAAATGACAATGTAGCCAAATATTATGATGTAAATGACAATGCAGCCAAAATATTATGATGTAAATGACAATGTAAATGACAATGTAGCCAAAAATATTATGATGTAAATGACAATGTAGCCAAAATATTATGATGTAAATGACAATGTAAATGACAATGTAGCCAAAATATTATGATGTAAATGACAATGCAGCCAAAATATTATGATGTAAATGACAATCTAAACGATAATGTAGCCAAAATATTATGATGTAAATGACAATGCAGCCAAAATATTATGATGTAAATGACAATCTAAACGATAATGTAGCCGAAATATTATGATGTAAATGACAATGTAGCCAAAATATTATGATGTAAATGACAATGTAGCCAAAATATTATGATGTAAATGACAATGCAGCCAAAATATTATGATGTAAATGACAATCTAAACGATAATGTAGCCAAAATATTATGATGTAAATGACAATGTAGCCAAAATATTATGATGTAAATGACAATGTAGCCAAAATATTATGATGTAAATGACAATGCAGCCAAAATATTATGATGTAAATGACAATGTAAATGACAATGTAGCCAAAATATTATGATGTAAATGACAATGTAGCCAAAATATTATGTTGTAAATGACAATGTAGCCAAAACATTATGATGTAAATGACAATGTAAATGACAATGTAAATGACAATGTAGCCAAAATATTATGATGCCGCTCTGTGGCGAAGGGGGTTGCGGGCGCAATCGTAGTCGCTCACACCGGGTTCGAAACACAGCTGCGGGCGATTGGCAGCAGACCGCCTTGCGTTGGTTTTTATAAAATGGTATGAGTGCCAGTCGTTTAGAAAGCAATGGCAAACTACTGAACTTTAACTTGCCGAGAAATCACAAACAGCTAAAACATTTTGGTATTGACTGGGACATCATTGAATGATATGCAACTACCTTAACTCGATTGCAACGTCTTGTAAAAGGACACGCTACAAACTACCTCCCCTTTAAAACATCGCTGCCTGTAGAAACAAAACCTACAACATTCTTTACTCCTGAAATGAAGTTAACGGACCGACGCCAGATAATTTTGTCAGATAAATTGCCATGGAAAGATGAGGTAATATTGGGGAAACCTCGTAATCTCAAGCAGGGAGAATTTTGAAGAAAATATGTATGGAAAGTTGGCAGGACAATAGCCTCAAGACATTGTGGGGAATGCTGTTTTGTGGTTGAAGATGCACTGTGCATAATGAAGGGAAAAAAAATAACACACAGAAAATATGGGTTTATGTTTTGAGTGGCTAGTTATCTTACTTCGTGTAGATGTGTGTCGAAGATGCCCCGGTGTTGCTTTTTGAACGAGAGTTCAATATTTAAATTTAGCCAACACCAACAAACACCAACTACGAACAAACGAATGAACGAACGAACGAATGAACGAACGAACGAACCTACCAACGAACGAACGAACGAACCAACCAACGAACCAACCGAACAACAACAACAACAACAACAACAACAACAACAACAACAACAACAACAACAACAACAACAACAACAACAATTAAACAGAAATCAATCAACCAACCAACCAAGCAACAACACACAAACCGACAACAAACCAACCAACAAACAACAACAAATAAACCAACAACAACAACCAACCAATCAACCAACAACACACAAACCGACAACAACAACAAATAACCAACTAACCAACCAACGACAAATAAATCGACAACAACCAACCAATCAACAACAAACAAACCGACAACAACAACCAACCAACAACAAACAAACCGACAACAACAACAACCAACCAATCAACAACAACAAACAGGGCAACAACAACCAACCAACAACAAATAAACCGACAACAGCAACAACCAACCAACCAACGAACCAACAACAAAACATCCAACAACAACCAACCAACCAACACCAACCAACCAACAACAGATTCAACCGACAACAACAACAACCAACGAACCAACACAAACAAACCAACAACAACAACAACCAACCTAACAACAAAGAAACCGACAAACAACAATCAACCAACCAACCAACAACAAACAAACCGACAACAAAAACAACTAATCAACCAACCAACAAACAACAAGTAAACCGACAAAAAACAACAAACAACAACAACCAACCAACAACAAAACACACTGACAACAACAACAACCAACCAAACCAACGAATCAACAACAAACAAACCGACAACAACAACGATCCAACAACAAACAAACCGACAACAACAATGAACCAACAACAAACAAACCGACAACAACAACGAGCCAACAACAAACAAACCGACAACAAACAACCAACCAAAAAACAACAACAAATAAACCGACAACAACCAACAAACAAACAACAACAAATAAACGACAAAAACAGCAACCAACCAACCAACAAACAACAACAAACAAACCGACAAAGCAACGAATCAACAAAAAAAAACAAATCGACAACAACCAACCAACCAAGCAAGCAATGAAACCAACAACAAACAACAAGAAATAAACCGACACAACAACCACCAACCAACCAACCAACAACACAAAACAACCGACAACAACAACAACCAACCAACCACAACAAACCACCAAAAAAAACACCGGCAACAACAACCAACCAACCAACAACAAACACACCGACAACAACAACAAAAAACCAACAACCAACAAACCAACAACAAACAAACCGACAACAACACACCAACCAACAAATAAACAACAGTAAACCAGCCAACAAACCAATAAATCCCAACAACAGAATACAACCAACAGTAACATAAACCAACAACCCAACCAACCAACAACAACACAACAACAACAACAAAATCAACAACAACCAACAAACCAACAACAAACAAACGACAAAAACAACCAACCATTCAACCAACCAACCAACAACAAAAAAAGCTGCCAAAAACTAATAAAAACAACAACCAAACAACCAACAGAATACAACCAACAGCAACAACCAACCAACAACAACAACAACAAACAACAACCAACAACCACAACAACAACAACAATCAATCAACAACAACCAAGCAACCAACAACAACCAAGCAAGAATAACCAACAACTAGCCAAACAAATAAATCCAACAACCAACCAACAAACCACTAACCAACAAATGCCAACAACCTCCAAAATAAAACCAACAACAAGCATTCAACGACCGATCAAACAAAACAGCTGAACGACTGAGCGACCAACTGACAATTAACCAACTAAATGAAAGAAAAGACAAACTATCGATCGACTGGTCAACCAACTAACCAACCGACCAACCAAACGACCGACGCACTGATCAACCAGCTAACCAACCGACCGACCAAAACCGACGGACTGACTGACCAACCAACTAATCAACAGTCCGATTGACCGACCAACCGACCGACCGACCAACCTCCTGACCGACCAACCGACCGCCCGACCAACAAACTGACCGACCAACCTACCGACTGACTGATCAGCCAAGCAACTGACCGACCCACAGATCGACCGAACAAAGCCAACTAATGTCTTGAAGGTATAATATATTATTTGACTATTCAGACCCAAACAGCAGTTCTAAGAGCTTACGAAACACAAAACGTTGAAATCGTAAAACAATGAAATATCTGTATACCTTCCAAACAACATTACTTTATGTTAAAAAAGTGAAATGCTTTTTCCAAAACTTCGTGTGTATTCTATGCACAGATCTGGCGTAGAAACTCTGTGAAATAAACGACGTATTTTGAGTCTGGGTTCTGTGAGCTGGGCAGGTTATGTGAAAATGATTGTTCGTTTTTTTCTGTTTACGAGATATAGAATATAAAAGGAAAGGGAATGTGGTAGTGTTGAGTTATTTAACAATTTACGGATAAACAGGCAGGCAAGTATGCCATATGTATATATTCCTACATCCATAAATACATACACCCAAATATATCTATTAATACATTACACCCACATACATAAATACATACACCCACATATATCTATTAATACATTACACCCACATGCATAAATACATACACCCACATACATCCATAAATACATACACCCTGTCTGTCTGCTGTCTGTCTGTCTGTCTGTCTGTCTGTCCTGTCTGTCTGTCTGACCCGGCCGGCTTCGCCCAGCTCCTGGTGGGGGATCATCTCATTTAATTCATATAAATAGTCATATAGCTCCCGTTCCCGACTATCTGTCAGTCTGTCTGTCTGTCTGTCTGTCTGTCTGTCTGTCTGTCTGTCTGACCGGCCCGGCTTCACCCAGTCCCTGGAGGGGAGCATCTCATTTAATTCATATAAGTAGTCATATAAGCTCCCGTTCCCGACTATCTGTCTGTCTGTCTATCTGTCTGTCTGTCTATCTGTCTGTCCGACCCGGCCCGACTTCGCCCAGGCCCTGGTGGGGAGCATCTAATTTAATTCGTATAAGCTTCCGTTCCCGACTGTCTGTCTGTCTGTCTGTCTGTCTGTCTGTCTGTCTGTCTGTCTGATCCAGCCCGGCGTCGCCCATCCTCTGGTGGGGAGCATCTCATTTAATTCATATAAGTAGTCATATAAGCTCCCGTTCCCGACTGTCTGTCTATCTATCTGACCCGGCGCGGCTTCGCCCAGCTCCTGGCGGGGAGCGTCTCATTAAATTCATATAACAAAAAAAAGTAACTTAAGAATGTCCTTCCACACACCATCCATTATTTTTAATGAAAACTGTTTTTAATCACCTACATGACTGTAGATAACTTCTTTAAACATAAAAAGATGAGTTAGAAAATTTTCACTATTTAAATAGATGCATTATTTTTATGAAAACTTTGAAAATGCCTTAAAGATTATATCATTATTTATTATAACTCATATGCCTGTAAATAACTGTAGACAAAGAGTTTATAAATCTTTGAAAACAATGCAACAATCTATATATAAAATATATAGCAATGCTATTAAAAGTTATGCCCCTTGAAATAACTTTTCTTAAGTTAAGTCCCCTCGCTATATATAAATGATAATGTAAATTTAAATATTAAATTTAGTAAGTAAATAGCTGATTGTACACTAACAAACTATGACAGTTGGCTGCACGGAATGAAAAGAATACATGTAGAAAATTTCATCTCAATCGGATGGACCGTTATCGAACGCATCAAATACATCCCTACATACATACATCAGCCTTATATATATATATATATATATATATAATATATTATATATATATATATATATAATATATATATATATATAATATATATATATATATATATATATATATAATATCTATATACATATACATAATACACCACATACATAAATACATACACCATATATCACATACATATAAATGACATATATATCTATTAATACATTACACCCACATACATAAATACCTACACCCAATATACATACATAACCCACCTACATAAATACATACACCCACATACATATATACAGAATACATTAATACACCCACATACCTAAATACATACACCCACATGCTCCATAAAATACATACACCCAAATATAATTCATACATAACCCACATACATAAATACATACACCCACATAATCCATAAATACATACACCCACGTACATAAATAAATACACCCACATACATACATAAATACATACACCCACATACATACATAAATACATAAACCCACATACAAACATAAATACACACACCCACATAATATATAAATACATACACCCACATACATACATAAATACATACACCACATACATACATAAATACATACACCCACATACATACATAAAACCATACACCCACATACATACATAAACACATACACCCATATACACACATAAATACAAACACCCACATACATACATAAATACATACACCCACGTACATACATAAATGCATGCACCACATTACATAATAAATAAATAAACCCACATACATACATAAACACACCCACCCACATACATACATAAACACATACACCGCATACATCTATTAATACATTACACCCACATACACAAATTCATACAACCACATACATCCGTAAATACATACACCCACATACATAAATAATACACCACATACATACATAAATAAATATACCCACACATATACATAAATACATACACCATTTACATACATTAATACATACACCACATACATCCATAAATAAATACACCCACATACATACATATAGCTGGTGCTGTTACCACTACTACTGTACTACCACTACTACTGCTACAATCACTATTATTACCCCTGTGCTACTACTGCTACTATTTTCATTGCCTCTAACACACCTTCTTCTGTTATTACAAATGCCACTGTGCCAGTATTTGACATTATGATTTGTAAAAGCATAGCATCTAATACGCAGATATGCCATGACGTCTAAACCGTAACTGTTTAAAACAACGACCTACAGAAAACCATCAAAAGCTTTCCTAATATATCATTTGACACGACATTTTATCATCTGCCTGGCACACTGGCATTTAAAAACTTGTATTTCTCCTATTGCTGTTATTTCATGTGTCCGCGGTGGCTCTCCCAAGTTTCTTCACCTTTTAAATATTGCACGCTTTCAAACTCCCACGTGATTAGACATAAAACAGAAAAAACCTACTTGGAGGATATCCATGCGTCTGGGGCGCAGTAGCAAGTTGCTGCTGATGTTGTTTTATCCAGCAGTCTTGTCCCGGGACGAACATCGACTCCAATAATCCTGTTTGGAATCGATACCGGCCGGGTGCCAGGACGTAGTAGAATCTTGGTTCAGATGAGAAGTAAAATGGAGTAAAATATATGTATCACATAGTTC